>PVKA01028082.1:0-29802 GCA_004027165.1 Ctenomys sociabilis
CACAATTCAGAGGATGTGGAAGCCGCTGGCACAGAGGAAAAGGAAGCAGGTATTGGGAATGGTACTTCTACTCCTGTCTGTTTACTGTTCGCTGGCTTTAGAGTACAAAAAGTACTGACGGAGTCTGTGTGGGACAAAATCATTTTCCTACACGGGAAGGTGAATGAGAACTCTGGGGGTGGGGACAGAGAGGATGCCATTGTGATCCTGGAGAAGACATCGTTTCAGGTGGAGCAGGTGGTCCAGGTCCTGAGGAGCAGCCCCGAGCTCCAGTTGCAGTTCTCCAACGACATCTACAGCACCTACCACCTCTTCCTTCCGAGGCAACTGAGCGAGGTGAAGTCAACTGTGGTTTACCCCGCCACAGAGAGACACCTGCAGAAGTACCTGCGCCAGGACCTCTGCCTGATCCGAGAGACAGGAGAAGACTACAGGAATGTCACCATACCCCACCTGGAGACCCAGAGGCTCAGCATCCAGTGGGTGCATAACATTCTTGACAAGAAAGCCAAAGCTGACCAGATTGTTTATGAGAACCCAGATCCTTTTGATGGCTTTGTTCTCATCCCTGACCTCAAGTAAACCAACAGCAGCTCGATGACCTGGACTTGATTGCCATCTGCCGTCGCTGGGGAATCCAATCGCTTCAGGACCTCATTCCAGAGCACCTGCCGCTGCTCAGGAACGTCCTCTGAGAAGGGCAGGAAGCCATCTTACAGCACTACCAGAAGCCAGGAGACTGCATCCTACCACCACCTGCATGTGCACTTCATTGCTCTGGGCTTTGAGGCCCCTGGCTCGGGTGTGGAGCGAGCCCACCTGATGGCTGAGGTAATTGAGAACCTGGAGTGCGACCCTATGCACTACCAACAGCGCACTCTCACCTTTGCCCTCAGGGCTGCTGACCCCCTGCTCAGGCTCCTGCCAGAGGCCTAAAGCCCCTGAGTGTATGTGGAGAGAAGGTGCAGATGCACAGCCTTTGGGCAGTGAAGGGCTTGATTTCTATCTCCAATGTAGTTGGTAGTTTTTAAAAAATATATTTTGTACTCGCTTGTTCCTCATGTGTCAATGAAGTACTGGGCTCTCAGAAAAAAAATGGAAGAACAGTTAATAATTCAGAATAGCATACTGTATCCTAGAATCAAATTAATGCTTCAACTAAACCCTTCTATAAGAGACAAATTCTCTGATGTTCTTGATCAGTTTCATCTGGGGAAATATCTCAAGGCCCATTTTTTTGTTTTATGTAACTGTGCTTGCAATAATTTGTTTATGTCTTCTGATTTTATTAGTCTGATGCAGAGGAACTCAAAACCACTAACATGTAGATCTTACTCTGTAGTCAAAACTCAACTTCTGTAATCAAGTAAAAGGAAAGGGGAAGCTGTTACTGTTCTGGATACTCTGGAACTCTGGGGATCACAGTTATTACTTTTTCAGGTTGGCCTTACCCTGCCACCAGCCATATGGTCAGTAATCTTATTAGTCTGTGAATAACAAATGAATGAATTTGGTCCCAGACAGAATGATCAGTAGTATGTCGTACTTGTAGGAAAGTTTAATAGTAGTTAAAGAGAGTGTGTATTATTGGAAGATAACTTCTTAGGGGTTTTTCATGACTCTGCGTATCTTAGGCATTAAGTCCCTGACTGCCCATGGTAGACAGAAAAAATAGGTCCCTAAAGTTGTCCATATTCAAAATCATAGAACTTTTGATATGTTAGGTTACAAGAAAAAGGGACTCTGCAGATGTGAGGGCACTGAGATGTGGAGATTGTCTTGGATTATCTGAATGGGCGCAACGTTATCACGAAGAATCTCTATAAAGGGAAGAAGCAAGCAAAGGATGAGAGGAAAAATAACAATAGAATTAGAGTTTTCAAAGATGTAGCTGCAGAGCAAAGAATATGGCAACTTCTAGAAGCTGGAAAAAGCAAGGGATGAATTATCCCCTAAATCTTCCAGAAGGTACATAGCCTTTAATTTTAGTCTTTTTAAAGATCCATTTTAAGTTTCTGAACTCCAGAACTATAACCTAATAAATCTTCACTGTTTTAAGCCTCTACCTTCATCATACTTCACCACAGAAACTAATATATTGCCTTAGTTATGGGGTATTTTTTGAAGCATATTCACATTAATCTTAGGAGAATAATATATCTTTCTCAAGCAAAGAGACACTTCCTGTTGTATAAGATTTTGGTCCCACTTTAGTTTCCTTTACTTTAGTGTACTCACTAAATGTGTCACCTGGTCCTCTTCACATCACTCTGTGGTGTCAAGAAAATACTGCATAAGAAAATGCTGATACATCAGATACTTACATTGCTGGGAAGTACAAAGTCCTTTCTTTCTAGCTTAGGTTTCTTGTATCTTCTGCTAGCATTCAAGAAACAATCAGCTTGTGTTTAGGCTTGTACTTAGATGTTCTCAAAGCCTCAGACAACAAAGATGGAGCTCGTCAGAGGTGGTTGGATCTAGAGTAAGTGATGATGAGATTAAGGCTGTGATGCTGGTATTGATTCATGGTGTCATGGTAACATAAAGGGTGCCCTACCCTGAGTGTAATTGCTCTCTACCTTAAGCATAGCCTAAGGGCGTGGCCTTGTTACAATATAAGGGACAGAAAGGGGGCTGCTATCTTGCATATTGCTTATTTGTTGCTTTCCCATCTTCTCCATGAACTATTTCTCCTCTGTGAAACACCTCTGCCATACTATCCTGCCTTGGAGCCAGACAACTATCAATTGAAACTTCTACAAACTGTAAGCTAAAGTAAACATTCTCTCTAACTGGATAACAGGTATTTTGTCTCAGTAATAAAAAAAAAAAGTAAATGTGACAGATTTTTGGTACTGAGAGTGGCATCATTGCTGTGGCTGTACCTGTCCAGGTGATTCATGAGCCTGTGGAACTTGCTTGTGGGAAGAGATTGGAAAGGTCTGGAGATACTGGCTGAAGAAATAGCCCCAGAATGCCATGAGCTATACTTGATGGGAGATTCTGGTCAGAGTGTAGGAAACCAGAATGCTGACAGAAATGTCCATAAATACCAGACTTGGGAGGTTTCTACTGGGAAGGGCTGCAGTGGTTGTTAGACTCCAGATCATATGAGTTATATCTTGACAGAAATCTTGACTGCAATGGTTATAGTTTTAGGGATCATTTCTATAATTGGTTACTAGAAAGTCTGTCTGAATTTTGCTCATGTCCCGAGACTTTGCTTGGAACTGAGATTAACAGTGACAGATTAATTAATTTTGCAGAATGAATTTCAAGACAGTTTAATGTTGAGGCAGTGGTGTGGCTACAGTTGGGGGCATTTAGCCAGATTAATGTTGAGAATGAAGAGTAAAGAGTCAAGAAGAATGATTTAAAACACTGTGAGGATGGCCAGCAAGGAACTTCTAGTTAAGCTGTGGACTGAAAAGATGGAGCAAAGAACTTGATTATTCAAAAAGAACATGAGAATAGGAAAAATGGCCTGAGGACATCACAAGAAACAGCTGTATAGATCACAATTATTAATATTGAGGTTGATCTCTGGTGACTTATGTCACACAACAAAAGAAGACTCATGACCTGAGGAGAGGATAGCTGACCACTCTGTTTATTAAAGGGATGTTCTGTCAGAACTACATGAAGAGAACGAAGGCTATTAGAGAAATCCAAAAGATAGTTTGAGAAAAGTACATGTTACAATTGAGCTGATAGCATTGGAAGCTGGGATGATAGGCCAGAATAGATAGACTTAGGAATGCTTGGGAAAAGCACAGAAAATGTTCTTACATCCTGCCCTACAAAGCTATGGCTTCCCTCCAAGTCACATCACACTTTGTCTGCAGAGTCCTCAGCTGACCTGTTAGGATGGTCACATTTGTGGCCTAGATGCAAAGCCCTTTGCATATACATTTTCAGTATTGATTCCCACAGTCGGGACTTTAGCCTTCAGAGCCTCAAAATTGCAAAGGTGAAATATTTTGATTTGGGAAAAAAGCCCCAGAACATTATGTTGCAGAATGGCAATGACCAAGGGAAGTTTTCCTTCTGGACTTGATTCCTAGTGCTCTGCAATCCAGTTGCTAGACACCTATAGGTAAGATAAGAGGAAGCTTGGCTACTGTTCTTGCTGGCAGCAGACCTCACATCATTCATGTGGTGGTGGTTTTAGATGTATGTAGAATGTAAAAATCGGAGTCAGGAAGACTTCCACTAAATTTCAGAAGGGCTGGGAGGACAAGTAGATGCTCTTGAGAGGGCAATGTGTGAAGCTGTGATTGTGAAGCCAATGGTGCAGTGAAACCCCCAGAAGGCTGGAGAAACCTACAGTGTGGAATGTCTGAGGAATGTTGCAAGAAGGGAGCAAAGCCTGCTCAGGAGAGAAGGCATAAGAGTTGCATGTAGTACCATAGGGGTATAGTTACTCAAGCTCTTTGGAGTTCATATTTTACCACAGACTCTCTGAGATGCTGGGCATGGAACAGTATGCTCTTTGAACTTTTTTTAACCTAAAATATTTTAATTTCTAAAAGGTTATTAAAATTTAAATAATTTATTGTATAGTAACTGATAATACATTTCAGCAAAGAGAAAAGTAAAATAAACAACATAAGTTTAATTTACATTCTAATTTTAATACTATACAAATTCTTCTGCCCCACAGGAATGTAAAATTCAGCAAGGGTGAAAGGGAATTATTTAAATTAAATACATAAGTCCTTTTGCCAGGACAATTTTCAAAAGAAAATCAAATTTCAATTGGTCATACCATAAAAAATAGTTAATAGTAGACAGTATTACATTCCATCATTTCACAGTTAATTGAAGTTTTCCTTTTGCTCAATTGTGAATAAAACAGCAGTCACTGTTGTACCCAATGTATCAATGGTATCAACTTCAGAAATGAGTTTCCTGGTCTGCAGAACAACAACAGTTATGTTCTGTTGAAGGAATGTCTGCTTTTCAATGCAGTATTTTTCTTTTCTTTTTTTGTATCACATTTTTATTTTAATTTTTTTCATAGATTGTAAATCGAAAATAAATTATTTACAAACATAAATGAATGTAAGAATAAAAATTGTCCAAAATAAAAATGAAGAAAGAATTTACAGATCAGTCATAATAATTCACTGTGTCAAAACCAAGAAACTTTTATTCATATAATTAGAATTCTCAAAGTAGAAAGGACTAGGCAATAAATACTTAAACATTTAAAATTTCTGAATTTAGTTCAACTTATAATACCACATTTCCAAGAAAAATGAACCTTTTCCACAAGAAATTTAAATAAAATCATATGAAGATACACAAAAATGAAATTGTTCAAAACTTGTTGTAAAGAAAAAAATGATTAAAGCATATACATAAAAATATTAACTATGAGAGAACAAAATTAAATAGCACCTTATTCTACATCAGAAAGAGAAAAAAAAAAAAGGACCAAGTGTGTAAGAAACTAGACTAATTAAAGGACTGAAAGAAAAAAAAAGATATCTTTGAATTTTATACTTAGCAAAAATACCTTTGAAAATTAAAGGAAAACATTTTCTAGTTATACAAACTTGAAATATTTCAATACATCCAGACATAGAATATAGGCAATAACAAAGAGCATAATTCAAAAGGCATGAGAAGTTGCAGTATGCTCCTGGATGAACAATAAAGAGCTCTGAAAGGGATAGTTATGAAGGACTACATAAAATATATTAGATGAACCCTTATTTAAAAGGTCATTGAATATTTCTATGAAACAGTACCAATATTATGTCAGGTTATACACATATATTGTTTTTCATATATATGTGTGTATATGTGTATATAAAGGACAAGGAACAAGTAATATAAAGTCAACAGAAAATGGAAATAGCCTTTTTTAAAGTTTCTAATACTAGGAGAAGATATCATATAATGTCTTTTAGATAAATTGTACTTCAAAGATATAATATAAATCTTAAAACAAAAATTAAGATTAAGCATTATTCAGACAATTAAATACTAATTAATTAAAATTAAATGTTGCCAGGCCTGGTGGTGCATGCCTGTAATCCTAGCACTCGGGAGGCTGAGACAGGAGGATTGTTGTGAGTTCGAGACCAGCCTGAGCTACAAAGTGAGCTTAAGGCCAGCCTGAACTGCATAGTGAGACCCTGTCTCAAAAAGACAAAAAAAAAAAAAAAAAAAAAGTTAAATGTTTCAAAACAATTGAACAAAGAAAAAGTTAGTAAAGAAGTACTAAGAATAAAACATAGGATAAATGCTGGAATGACAAATAAATGACCATCACAGTTTGGGGATAGGATATCCCACAAAGTTCTAGTGTGTATGGACATAGATAATGACCATGGCACTTACTGGTGGCCAGGTGTCACTTGTGGGACTGAGCCACAGCTATTTCCTTGAAAATCACCCTGTAGACCCATATTGAATCATGACCCATAGGGTGTAAGAGAAATCCACTTGTAGAGTATGCTGATGGAAATATTTTTCTGCTGTACACAAAGGATTAACTGAAAGACTAGTACTGTATACCTCTTATTCTCCTGTGTTTAGTTGTTCCCCCTATTTGGTAGGTTCTTTCCATTCTCATTCATGGGGTTGTGATCATTTTGCTTCCTCTCTAGAACATCATTCAGTAGTCTGTGTAGGCTTGGCTTTCTCATCATGAAATTCTTTAGTTGTTCTTTGCCATGGAAGTATTCTACTCCTCCATCATACTTTAAAGATAATTTTGCAGGGTATATCAGTCTGGGTTGGAATTTGTTTTCATGCAAGACTTAAAATACTTTGCTCCATGCTCCTCTTGCCTTGATGGTTTGTGAAGAGTAATCTGCCATTATCCTGATGGGTTTTCCTTTAAATGTGATCAGTTTCTTTTCTTTAGTGGCTTTTAGTATACTGTTCCTGTGCTGAATTTCTGGGATCTTGATTATTATATGTCTGGGAGTGGTTTTAATTGGGTTGATATTATTTGAATATTATTCTATTTGCTTTGGTTTCCTGAATGTCAGATTGTTGCCTCAGATTTGGGAAGTTTTCTGCTATTACTTCTGCCCATATTCTTTTTTGTTAAGTTGCAGTCCTTGGTTTTATTTTGTGATGTGCTCAAGATTCAATCCACACATTCATATATGCTCAGTCAGCAGAATAACTTTGAAACTCATAGCAAAGGAGAGAAATAAGCCTTTTTTGATGCTTATTATTACTTTTATTTATTTGTTTATTTTCATATTTTTATTGAGAAACAAATAGCAATGAGATATTTTCAAATCAAATTAGTAGGACAGTTTCAATAATCAAAACATTGAATATTGTTTTTTAGTGGTTAATTGTTGTACAAGATGCAGACATGATATTCTATTTACAAACATTATTAGAATAGACCTTTCTATTCATTGAATTAAGAGAATGTAGCTGTATATCCATCTTAACCATTTTGAATATACAGACACAAAATGGTCATTCATTTCTATCTCTTTTTTTTGTTTAGTTTTGTCAATTAAAAATATAGGTGTGTGAGTGCAGCAAAATATTCTCAAATAGTCCAGTAGTCCATAATAGTACTGGGTTTTCCATATGTCTGGCAATGTCAGAAGTTGTTGATTTGAGTCCTCTACGACTCAGGATAATACTATGACTTTACTTCTTATACTTCAGTTTAATACTTTTCTGCTGGATGGTTAAGACCAAGATAAAGCAAGACTTATGTAACAAGAAATATAGCTTTGGTATCTGATTAAGTTCAGACAAATCCCCTCAGGATTGATCCTGAGATCCCGTACCACAGTTTGTAGATCCTTTGATGTGTCAGTCATGTGGATGAGTCACAGTCATTGCTTGACCAATTTGCTTTCTGTGAAAGCCTGAGAGAATATTTTCTCTCCATGGGACCCTCCTTAGGCACTCTCTACATCCTCAATCACTTCCTCTGTGGTCCCAAAATCTCCTTGATCAGAAAATTTGGGTCATAACTGAGTTGCATGATATTATAGTACAGGTTCTTCTATTTACTGGTTCTTAACTGACCTTGAAGGTTAGGGCTAAAATATTGGCTGTCCTTGTGGCCCTCCTTTTTCTCTAATTTTAGGTTTGCAACTTAGGTTGTTAACCCTTCAGAAGAGAAGCTTATTATTATTGCCATACATACTAGGCTGTTGAGTTTAACCTCACTATCTGTCTGAATATCAAACATCTTAGGCTTAACATGGAACAAGTATTTTTCACCAAGTATTGATATCTTAAACTTTAAGTTCCTACAAAATATAATGTAAAAAATGTAAAAAAATAAAATATATTTTAAAAATAGGAATAAACAATTATATATGTTTACACATAAGTTTAGAAATCTAACCAATACAGCAGTGTAGCAGGACAGTCCTGCATTACTCCTTTTCCTCTCTCCTGACTTTATTCACCACCTCCCTCCTTTTTAAACAAACATCTATCCAAAGACAGCTCAGCACCAACTGGCATGTCATCACAAGCAGCACTTATTCAGAAGACCAGAATGACAGGCACTCCCAGCCTGAACCTACTACTACAAATTGTCATCTTCATTGCAGTTGCTTAGTTCACAGGTATCAGCATATATAATTAGGCAGGGTGAGAATCCTTCCAATTAACTGCTAAATTCGAAAATATTCTAAAGATTCTGAGGATCATTGTGTTGCCCATTTTGTACATATAACTGTATGGCTTTGCCTCTATCGTGTTTCCTAGCTCTTCTCCTTGCTCTTTCTACATTGTCTAGTCTTCAAATACTTCATTTCCTTTTAAGTGTGTTATACCTATTTGTAATTCTTTTGAGTTATTATAGAAGGGAGACTATACGATATTTACACATGTGTCTCGTTTATTATGAGTATACGTTCAAGTGGCATCCATTTAAATATGAAGGCTTCAAGTTTATCATTCTTTATAGCGATTAATACTCCATTGTATAAAAGTACCACATCTTTTTCATCTATTCCTCAGGTGACGGGCATCTTGGTTGTTTACAAGATTTGGCTATCACAAATTGTGCTGCTATAAACATAGGTACACCTATATCACTATGATATGATACTTTCAGTCCCTCTGGGAAAATTCCCAGTAAGGTGATAGCTGGCTTGATTGGAATTTACAGTCCTATTTTCCTAAGGAGTCTCCACACTGATTTTCATAATGGTTGTACCAGTCTAAATTCCCACCAGCAGTGGAGAAGGGTTCCCTTTTCCCTACAGCCCTTCCTACATTTGCTGTTGGTTGATTTTTTTATGATAGCTATTCTTTCTGGAGTGAGATGGTATCTCAGTGTTGTTTTAATTTGCATTTTATAAATGGCTAATCATGTGCAACATTTTTTCTTATATTTACTTGCTTTCTTAATTTCATCCTCTGAGAAGTGTATATTCAACTCGGATGCCCATTTCTGGACTGGGTCTTTAAATTTGAGGGCCCTGATGTATTTTAGTCCTTTATGAATTCTAGAGAGAAGATCTTCATCTGAGTGCTTATTAGTTAAGATTTTTTCAAAATTTGTGGGTTGTCTTTTCACTCTGTTGGTAATTTCTTTTGACATGCAAAAACTTGTCAATAAGAGTTGGTCCCAGTTGTTAATTCTTTCAAGTGTTTCTCATGCAAATACATGTTTGCTCATGAACTCTTTGCCTACCCCTATGTCTTCAAGTGTTCCTGGTACTTTCTCTTCCAGGAGACTGTTTGTTTTAATGTTTAGATCTTTAATCTATTTTGACTTTAATTTAATGCATGCTGATAGATCTGGGTCAATTTTTAGTTTTCAGCATGTAGAGAGCCAGTTTTTCTAGCACCATTTGTTAAAAAGGCTTTCTTTCTTCCAGTTACTAGAGGCTTCAGCTCTTCTAATGTATTCCATTGACCCTTGTTGTAACCTGGCCCCACCAACTTTATTTTGTAAAATTTATGTGAACTCCATTTTTTGATATCTTGTCCTGTCTTTTGTAACCTTCCACCCATGCCTAACCTCAAGATGTGACTGTTTGTACAAAAAAAATTTCTTAGCATTCTGAGAGAAGATAAAGAAATGTTCTTCAACATTCTGCAAAATGAGTTAAACTGTCCTTCCAACTACCGGAACAAAAACAATGCATAAGCCAAATAAGGACGTATTCCTGTAGGGTTTGCAAAATATGACCTCATCTATGGGAACAAAGAGTTAACCCTCAGTCATGACTAATTCAAAATAAGTTTTGTAAAATCTCCTCTCCTCCCCCTACTCTTGTGGTTTTTTTCCTTTAAAAGCTGTGCTTCACTTAAGATCAGTGCACACATACTTGGAGATGAGAGTATGTGCTGCCACTGAGCTCAGCTAAATAAAGTGCTTTTTGAGTTGAGTCTGGTTTTTGATTCTTGGGTTACAACAATCCTCAGGTCAATTTCATTGCCAGTACCAAGCTGATTTTATTACAGTATCATTGTAGTATAAATTTGAAGTTAGGGATTGTAATGTCTCCTGCCTTGTCTTTGTTGACCAGGATTGCCTTTGCTATTCTAGGTCTTTTCTGGTTCCAAATAAATTTTACGAATGGTTTCTCTAGGTTTGTGAGGTAAGTTGGTAGTAGTTTGATAGGGATAGAATTAAATCTAAACAGCAATTTTGGGAGTATGGCCATCTTCACAATGTTGGTTTTTCCTATCCAGGAGCAGGGAATATCTTTCCATTTTCTGAAATCTATGATCTCTTTTTCCTATCCAGGAGCAGGGAATATCTTTCCATTTTCTGAAATCTATGATCTCTTTTTTAAGAGTACTGTAATTTTCCTTGAAAAAATCTTTGACTTCTTTAGTTAGATTAATTCCAAGGTATTTCATTTTCCTCAGTGCTATTATAAGAGATATTGTTTCTATAATTTCCTTCTCAGTATGTTTGTTATCTGAGTAGATGAATGCTGTTGACTTTTGAGTATTGACTTTGTATCCTGCTATGCTACTGAATTTGTGCATTAATTCTAGTAGCTTCTTGGTGGAGTTTATTGGATCTTCCAAGTAAAGTATCATGTCATCTGCAAATAATGATAATTTGACTTTTTCTTTATCCATTCTTATCCCTTTTATTTATCTCTCTTGTCTAATGGCTCTAGCTAATGATTCTAGAACTATATTGAATAGGAGGGGTGATAGAGGACATCCTTGTCTTGTACCAGATATAAGAGTAAAAGATTTTAGTTTTTCCCTATTTAGAATAATGCTAGCCATTGAGTTTTCATAAATGGCTTTCATCATATTGAAAAAGAGGCCTTCTATTCCAATTTTCTGTAGGACTTTGAACATGAATGAGTTTTGGGCTTTATTAAAACTCTTTTCTGCATCAATTGAGATGATCATGTGGTTTTTAGTTTTTGCTCTATTGATATAGTGTATTACATTTATAGATTTTCGAATATTGAACCATCCTTGTATCCCTGGAATGAATCCTACCTGGTCATGGTGTATGATCTCCTTGATGATTTGCTCTATTCTATTTGCTAGGATTTTATTGAGGATTTTTGCATCTATGTTCACGAGGGAGATTGGCCTGTAGGTCTTTTTTAGCTGTGTCTTTCCCTGGTTTTGGTATCAGTGCAACACTTGCCTCCAGGAATGATTTTGGGAGGACTGCTTCCTTTTCAATTTCATTGAAGAGTTTGAGGAGTATAAGGCATATATCCTCCATAAATTTCTTGTAGAATTCAGCTGTAAATCCATCAGAACCTGGTCTTTTCTTTGTCGGTAGGTTTTTATTACATCTCATATTTCATTGGCTATTATTGGGCTTTTGAGAGTGGTTGTGTCTTTTTTGATTCATTTTTGGTAATTCGTACTTTTCTACAAATCTATCCATTTCATCTGTGTCTTCTATTCTGTGAGAGTAAAGAGTCTCAAAGTAGGTACTGATGATCTTCTGAATTTCCATTTGGTCTGTGGTTATTACACCCTTTGCATTCCTTATTGCTTGTATTTGAATTTTTTCTTTCCTCTTTTTGATTAGGTTAGCTAGGGGCTCATCAGTTTTGTTTAATGTTTGAAAGGACAAGATTTTTGATTCATTAATTCTTTGAACTGTTTTCATCTCAATTGAATTCATTTTTGCTCGAATTTTGATAATTTCTTCCCATCTTTGGGCTCTGGGTTTGGATTGTTCTTCCTTTTCTAGTTGTTGGAGGTAAAGCATTAGGGTGTTTATTTGTTCCTGTTCTGTTTTCCTAATGTGTGAGTTCATAGCTATAAATTTCCCACTGAGAACTGCTTTCATCACATCCCATAAATTCTGATAAGTTGTGATTAAATTTTCATTGAATTGTAGATATTGTTGAATTTCTTGTTTGATTTCATCTGTGACCCATTGATTGCTAAGTAGGGTGTTGTTTAATTTCCATGAATTTATGGGGTTTTTCTGGTTTCTTTTTTTCTAAATTTATTTTTTATTTTATTGAAGTGCAAATATCAATCAGACAGTTTTAAGAGACCTTAACAAGACAGATTCGATAAATTAATACATTGCAAACTGTTTTCATAATGTTTTGGTATCGTACAAGGTGTATACATGATATTATACTTACAGACATTATTATAGCAGATGTCACTTATCAGTAAATTAAGAGCGTAGCTGTTTATTTATCTTATTTTTTATACCTGAATTATATCAAAAATTCAATAATTATTTTCCTAGTGGATGACCATGGTACTAGAAGCTAACATAATATTGTGTCCAACCACCATTAGTGCAAATCTTGCCTTTTTTCTGGTTTCTTTTGTCATTTATTTTTAGTTTCATTGCACTGTAGTCAGCTAATATGCATGGGATAGTGTTTGTTTTCTTACATATCCTTAAGCATGACCTATGAACCAGTATGTGGTCTATTTTAGAGAATGATCCATGTGCAGCTGAAAAAAAAATGTGTATTCAGCTGTGTTTAGAGTGGAACACTCTGTATATGTCCAGTAAGTCCATTTGTTTCAAGCTCTTGTTACTTCTTTGCTAATTTTTGTCTGGTTGATCTATCTTTTTGTGATAAGGGGGTGTTAAGATCTCCTGTCAAGATTGTGGTATTGGGTAGTAGATTTTTCATGTCCATTAAAACTTGTTAAATATAGTTGGGTGCTCCCATGGTTGGTGCATAGATATTTATGAGTGTTATCTCTTGCTCCTGAATTTTTTTCCTAACCAGTATATAGTGGCCTTCTTTATTTTGTATGATCATTGTTGGTTTGAAGTTAAGACTGTCTGAGAATAGGATTGCTACCCCTGCTTTTTTTCTGATGTGCTGGGCATGTAGTATTGTTTTCCATCCTTTGACTTTCATTGTATGATTTTTTTTTTTTTTGATTTAAGTGTGTTTATTATATACAGCATATTATTGGATTTTGTTTCCTAATCCAATGTGCCAGTCTACTTCTTGACATAAGTCAACACATTGAAATGTTATTTAAAATTGACATTTTATTTACCTGCTGTTGTTTACTCCTTTTTGTCCTGTGTTTAATTGTTTGCCTTATTTAGTGCATTCCTTCTGTTCCCATTGGTGGAGTTCTGATCATTTTGGTCCCTCTCTAGAACATCTTTCATTAGTCAGTGAAGAGTTTGCTTTATCGTCATGAAATTCTTTAGCTGTTCTTTCTCATGGAAGTATTTCACTTCTTCATCAAACTTGAAGGACAGTTTTGCAGTGTATAGTAGTCTGGGCTGGAATTTGTTTTCATAGAGGATTTGACGTACTGTGCTCCATGCTCTTCTTGCCTTTGTTGTTTGTGAAGAAAAGTCAGCCGTAATTCTGATGGGTTTTCCTTTGAATGTAATCTGCTTCTTTTCTCTAGCAGCTTTCAGTATGTTATTCTTGTGCTGGATTTCTGGGATCTTGGCTATTATATGTCTTGGTGTGTTTTTACTTGGGTTGAAGTTATTTGGTGTTCTGTATGCTTCGGTTACCTGAATGTTAGATTGTTTCCTCATATTTGGGAAGTTTTCTGCTATTACTTCTGCCCATATTCTTTTTATATCGTCTGAGTTGACTCTATCTTTCTCATTGATACCTATTGGTCTCACGTTGTTCATCTTTGCATCATCTCGCAGGTGATGAATTATTTTTTTCCTGTATCCTAATTGTTTTTAAGAGATCTTTTCTTACCTTTTCATTAGGTGTACCAGTGTCTTCAAGATCTGACATTCTGTCTTCACCTTCACTGAACGGTTTTGCAGGCTTATGGTTGAGATTTTAAGTTCCTCTGTATCTCTTTGACTCTGCTTCATGTGATCTATTTCTTTCCTGTATTGCTTGTTGAAGGAGTCCATGTTTTGTCTAGTCCCCTCTATTTTTTTTTTTTTTTTTTATCAATGTCTCCTTTAGAAACAGTCATTAATTCTTTTACTGCAGAGATTTTTTCAGGTTGGGTTTCCTCCATATGTTTCTGTATTTGATTCTTTAATTCAGATGCTATGAATTCAGGGATTTCTTTTTTTATTTCAGAAATTAATTCTGCTTTAAGTTCCTCTATACTTTTCTGCTGTCGCTTATTTACTTCTGATGCTATTAATTCATACAGTTCAGCTGAGTTAGGGTCCTGTGCACTTGTTCTGGGTGGGCACTGGGTTTCCTTCTTATTTTTTCTGCATTTGATTCTTTACTTCAGATGCTTTGTATTCAGAAATTTCTTTTTTTTTTTTTTTTTTTTTTACCTGACTTCAATCCCTGGTTCCACCAAAAAAAATAATAAATTTCTTTTTTAAATTCCAGAATGAATTCTGCTCTGAGTTCCTCTATACCTTTCTGCTGTTGTTTCTTTACTTCCGATGCTATTAATTCATACATTTCATCTGAGCTAGTGTCCTCTGTACTTGTTCTTGGTGGGTTTGAGGCCTGAGATTACATTTTGCTCCTTCTCTTTTTATTTCATATAGCTCTGACTTCTGACCTTTCATATAGAGCTTTGGGGTAGTCATAACCTTAGCACTTACTAAAGTTTGGGTACCGATCGGCTGGAGGCTTCCTCAGAGAGTGAGGGAGTGGGAAGGAAAGGGCCCACGAATATGGGTGGCAAGACCCTATATTCTTTTTTATCATTTGTATTGACATCTTCCTTCTCATTGATGCCTATTAGTTTCACATTGTTCAGCTTTGCATCATCTTGCAGGTGTTGAATCATTTTTTCCTGTACCCTAATTGTTTTTAAGAGATCTTTGCTTACTTCTTCACTAGCTGCAATGGTGTCTTTAAGATCAGAAAGTCTATTTTCACTTTCACTCAAACAGATTTGCCAGCCTGTGACTGAGGTTTTAATTTCCTGTATATCACTTTTAATCTGGTTCATACATTCTATTTCTTTCCTATATTGCTCATTCAGGGATTCCATCATTTTTATATTCTGCTCTATTTTTTTTTATCAGTGTATTCTTTGGAAACACTTACTAGTTCTTTGATTATAGTTACCACTACTCTTTTTACTTCTTTTTACTTCAATTTCTGATCTGATTTCTTTTATACCTTTCTGCAGTTGTTTCTTTACTTCCAACATTATTATTTCAGAGATTTCAGGTGTGTGATTTCCAGTTTTCTCTATGCTAGTGTCTTCTAAATTTGTACTGGGTAGACTCGGGGCCTGAGACTGCTTTTTCTTCTTCTCTTTGTCATTTTGTATACCACTGACTTTTGACCTTTGGTGTAGAGCTTGGATAGAGTTATTACCAAGGTCTGGATCTAGGAAGTTCAGACTCCTCCAGGTGGGTGTGGCTTGGGTCTGTCTGCTGTGCTCCCCTTCTACTGCTGCAGCCTTGCAGGTGAACCCTTTGTGTCACTCTGGCAAGATGTCATGCTCCTGAATCAGCTGGGTGGGTCTTGTCTCTAACCTCTTTGCAGGGAGTTCTACTGAAGGGTTCCATGCTGGGTCTGCACTCTGTGTTGCTTCAGGATCTTGCAGCCCCTGGCAGTCTTACTCACAGGCCAGGCCTGTGCTCTCAATGCAGTTTTTTCATCTGTCGTGTTTTCCAAATAAAGCATTCAGGTAATGCTTGATGCTCTATTGCCCTATCAATGTAAATCTGTTACTCTATCAGACAGGCATTACTGTCATCATCACTAGAACATTCTATAGTTTCAAAAAGGTGCTTAAAGTCCTGGGGTTAGAGATCAGATGGCTTCACTTTAGTTTTAATTTTTGCTTTATTCATTATAGTGGATCATATAGAGTCAATGAATGTAAATGTTGCATTAGCAGGGCACTGTGCCTCCCAAAACTGCTTTACTATGTGAAAAAATATATCATATTTAAGAGGAGTTAAGTATTTTGTAAATAAATATTTATGAGGAATCATTTAAATAAAACACAGGCTTCGATGTATTACTGAAGCCTTACAAACTAGTAGTCCAAGCCGGGCGTGGTGGCTCATGCCTGTAATCCCAGCACTTGGGAGGCTGAGGCAGGAGGATTGTTGTGAGTTCGAGACCAGCCTGAGCTACAAAGTGAGCTTAAGGCCAGCCTGAACTGCATAGCGAGACCCTGTCTCAAAAAGACAAAAAAAAAAAAAAAAAAAAAAAAAAAAAAAAAAAAAAAAAAAAAAAAAAGAAAAGAACAAAAAAACAAACTAGTAGTCCATTCTTGTACATGTCAAATACTGAAGAAGGTGCCTTGTAGAGAATCTTAATCTCACAAGATACTTGATACATAACACTTAATATATGATACAAGTATGGATTTGTCATTAATGTCTCAAACTGGCTTTCACTAATAAACATATATAGTTCTACTCTGCCATATCCATATATGGAAGAACAAGTGCCTTTCTCTCATTCTTCACAGGGAGCATTCTAACTACTTTAAAAGGAGTATCTTCTAAACAGGAATATGTTTTTATTCCCAAACTTGGAAAAAACCCTTGTGAAAGCACAATGGGCAATCTCACTAGATTGTGACTGTTAGGATCCATTTTTAAAATGTCACTGTGGACCACTTCTAGTTTTCCATTCAGCTTTTCCCCTAAGGACTTCACATGTCGAATAAACATTTTGTGACTTTCAAGTGTGTCTCAGTTACTCTTCTCTTGTTTTTGGGACAAACACCCAACACCCAAAATGAAGGAAGGAAACGTTTATTCAGCTCACAGTTGCTGCAGGTTTCAGTCATATTCAGCTGGCTCCAAGTCAGAGGGGCACATGGCGGAGGGCAGCAGTTCATGGTGGCAGAACAGCAACAACAAAGAGCAATCACTACAGAAAGTCTGTGCCTCTGTCTCTTACATTACACGCAGGCTCTGTGCCCCAGGACGGCGGAAGTACTCACACCCATAACCCCAGCAGTACTAAGACCTATAGTCCAAGCCTTGGATCACATATAATCCTAGTGGATCAAGAGTCAATCACAAACTCTAGAAGTCCCCACCCCATGACTACATGAGGCTTTGGGGGGACAGCTAGACACGAACCATAACAAAGTGCAATCACTGAAGCACTAGTTTCTAGTAATGCCTCAGTCTGGATTCCAGGACCTGGATTGCACTCCATGATTATGAGGTGATGTGCTTCCCTGCCCCCTCAAGTTCAGCGTTTTGACCAAGATCTCAGCCAATCTTGGGATGGTTATGGAATTCCTAGATATGAAGCAGCCAAAGGACCACCGTATTGAATTTTGAACTTGCTTTGATCCTATTCCTTTCTGTTGCCCTATTTGGAATGGGAATGTTTATCTTGTGCCAGAATGTTATCTGAATATGACTGAAACCTGCAGCAACTGTGAGCTGAATGTTGAAAGTGTTTAACTTTCTTCTCATTTTTACAGGGGCTCATAGCTAAGAGTTTACCTTAAATCTCAGAGGAGACTTTGGACTTTTCATAGTAGCTTTGATAGAATATAAGGGACAGAATGAAGGTTGCTACCTGGCTCTGAGACACAATGGATAGTTCCCTGAACTTTTACACACAAGGTTGCTGTAATATTCACTGTTTGTTACTTCACTGCTTTTCTGCCTACTGCCTGCCATGTCACCCTTCCTTGGAGCCAGACAACTATGAGCTGAAACCACTACAAACTCTGAGCAAAACTAAATTTTCCTCTTTTAACTTTGAATAATGTGTATTTTGTTTCAGAAATGAGAAAAGTAAATAAGATATCTTGTAAGCTGAGAAAAATAATCTCAAATTCTCCACAATTCCTGATAAATTAGAGTAAATTGGTCAGCCTATGGTACATAGGCTGCAGCTAGCAGTTTGTCACTGAAAACTCTTAAAAGGTTTGAAGTAAATGGATTATGGAATAACCCAAGCCACATCTTTAATCTTTCTTCACCTTTGAACTCATTTGGGATCTGAGATTTTAAGAATTATTTGAATGAAATAATGAATGAACAATACTTTTTCAAAAACATCTTGTGGTCCTCCATGTAAAATACCTCAATAGGTTATTTTCTTGAATGCTACAAAACTTCACAACATCCGGAAGCATTATTCTTTTATTTCAAAAGCATTATCCTCTTCTGGAATTCCAAGGTGATTTGTTTCACATAATAGATTTTGGAAATGTGTTAACTATTTTTGCTGGCCTTGGAGAGCACTGAAAACATGGCCCAGGCCAGGGAGATGGCACAGTTGAATAAGTGCTTCCCTGGCAATCACAAGGGCCTGAGTTCAATCCCTGGTTCCACACGCACAAAAAAAAGGCCCATTTGCTTAATTATACAATATATAATGGCAGACTTTTAACAAAGATAACACCCAAAAGCCAGGAAATGCAATATATATATATATATATATATATATATATATATATATATATATATATATGGCACATGGTCTTGCTATACAGCTTGGAATCGTAGTGATCCTCCTGTATCAGCCTCCCAGTGCTGGGACTATAGGCATGCACCATCACTCCTGGTTTTGGGGTTGGTACAGTGCACCTGGAGTCCTGGGGTTGGCAAGGCATATGGTACCAAGGATTGAACTTGATACTTTGCGCTTGTCAGGGAGGTGCTTAGACCTCTGAGCTTATCTCCCCAGTCCCAGTTCAGTATATATTTGTCTATGAAAAAGAAGCCATTAGTCTTGAAGTTTTACAGAGAATAAGATAATGTCTGATCCTGTTTATCACTATACTTGTACTCATATGTTTTCAGGCAAATAATCTTACCACTTCAGCAAGATAGTCAATATTTACCTTGGGGAGTGCATCTCAGGTTTTTAGCAGTATCCAGTTTGAAAGAGATGTCAAAAACAACAGTCTTAGAATAATGTTAGGCATTTTAATAAGGTCTGACTAAATTTCAGACACGTGGTAGGAGATGAGTATGTAAAACATAATAATTGAGATTACATGCAAGTTTATAATGAAACTCTGGCCATACTAACTATATATAATAATGAAAAAATCGGCAGTGGGGTTTATTTTGAGTGTTATAGTTGACTCAGGCTTAGAGAAACTTTACAGTAAAATACAGTTCCTTGATATTTGACAACATTTCCTATTCTGTGAGAGAGAAAATAAAGAGAAAAGATGCTTCTGGTAGGGGTCATCCCACTCAGCAGAGGCTGAGCAGTGGTTGTGAATCAGGGATAATCCTCCCACCTAGGAGACATTTGGAGACACATTTCTGATTGTCATGACAAGTGTGGGGTGGGAATGCTACTGGAATCTAGTGAGTAAAGGCGAGAATGCTGCCAAACATCCTACAATGCAACAACAGAAATACCCCCACAACACCAATAATGTTGTGGTTGTGAAACCCTGCTATACACAAAGGATAAGTGAGTGATGGAAATGGTGATAGGCTAGTTCCGTATCTTGACTGTGATGATGGGTACTTGAGGGTATGCATAGAATTAAACTGCATAGACCTACTTGCATGTGAGTGTGTAGGTTAAAAAATATGGTGAAAACTGAAAAAATACTATAGTCTAATTAACATGTCATTTTCCTGTTTAATATTAAGCAACAATAACTTAAAATGCCAGCATTAGTGGAAGGTAGGTGAAGGGTACCAAGGACTCTTTATATTACTTTTTTGCAACTTCTCATGAGCCCATAATTGTTATTATTTTTTAAAAAATAGTGACACTGGATCTAATTAAGAATGCCAGCTGCATACTTCTTAGCTGCAGCCTAAAACTCTTTACCTTGTGCTGCTGCTGGCTGTCTCTTTGCTTCTGTAGCTAATGTATTACTTAGTACAAAATGGACTAAGTTTATCTTTTGTTGATGGAGCAACATACGTGACTGAGTAATTTATAAAGAAAAAATGATTATTTGGCTCATGACTCTGGAGGCTGGGATGTCCAAAAACAGGGTAACCAGGTGTGCTGCACAGTGGAAAAACGGCACACACCAGAGAGGAAACCCAAAGTGAAGCACCACTTCATACCAGTTACTCACTTAACTACTACAGTCCTATAAGGCCAAGAACTCACTTCTGTTGGAATTAAGAAGAAAGGCATTAATTCCTCCTAACAATCTGTTACCTCTTATAGGCTCCCCTTCCATCATCACAACAACCTCCCAAGCCTTTTTCAACTGCAGCAAGCATCTCAAGAAGGTGGGATCCCACCTAAGGTCTACTCAAAAGCTTTGATGCTTATTGATGTATCTGAACATTTCCTCAGTGGCCTAATTTTTAGATGATGAATCAAATAATGTCACTCACCAACATTTCTTCCCTAGCCCCCAACCTGAAAAACATTTTGAATATTTTACTCTGATTTTATTCATTCTAAATAGCTCTATGGCATCTGTGAACTGTTTCTAGACCGTGGAGCCACTTGGAGAGCAGTGCCCTGAGTTCCTACTCCCCCCCCCGCCCGCTCTTCCTCATAATGTTGCCCATTTCAACACATTTAGCAAAACTGAATTTGTTTCTTAAGGCCTCCCACAGATAATTTCTTTCAAAACCTTCTTCAGTTCTCTCACTTTTTCCTGCCCTAAGCATTGAGTGAATCTTCCCTTCCCGGCCACTAATGTAATCATGTTCCACAGCACCTTTTATGTAGCTATAATGTATCTCACTATATTGTAAACTATGGGAGAAAAAAAGGAGTATAAAATATGATCTACTGCTCTAAATAAGTTTTTGCTTTAGTGGATAGAACAACAGT
This sequence comes from Ctenomys sociabilis, assembly GCA_004027165.1. Taxonomy (NCBI): domain Eukaryota; kingdom Metazoa; phylum Chordata; class Mammalia; order Rodentia; family Ctenomyidae; genus Ctenomys; species Ctenomys sociabilis. The sequence goes on from PVKA01028082.1 coordinate 21,063, forward strand.
TCAAGAATCAATTTTTATTTATTTATTCATTTATTTGGTTGTCACAGGGTCTCACTACACAGCTCAGACTCATGGTGATTTTCCTGCTTTCAGCTTCCCCTTAGGTGAGATTACAGTCATGCACCACCATGTCCAGACTCTGGCCAGCTCACCTGGTCCTGGGGATGAGGCTGGTGCAGCATGTGGTGTTGGGGATTGAACTGTGGTCCCTGTGCTTGGCTAAACTTGCCTAAACAGGTGTTTAGTCCACTGAGCTATCTTGCTGGCTCCTCAAGAATTAATTTTAATGGTAAATATTCTTATACAAAGAAATTTAATTGGGCACTATGTGAGATAAAATGCCAATTAAGAGTTAGCCCCTGCTTTTTTGTTTAATAAAGGAGATATAAATGCAATTGACTGTAATACAAAATAGAATGTGATATGAACTCAAAAAGCTAATAAAACTACATGGGAATAGAGGATTAAAGAGAATATTTGTTTTTAAAAGGGACTTTAAGGGGAAAAGTTAGAGGAAGTCACAACAACACAGGGAAAAAACTGATGTCGGTGGACGAATGATCTTGGGTGGATGATCTCCAACCTGAAAGCTACCTGGGATGAGTTGGTGTTCTCTAAAACTGAAGAATGAGCCGGGCATGGTGGCACAGGCCTGTAATCCCAGCACTCGGGAGGCTGAGGTAGGAGGATTGTTGTGAGTTCGAGACCAGCCTGAGCTACAAAGTGAGCTTAAGGCTAGCCTGAACTGCATAGTGAGATCCTGTCTCAAAAAAAAAGACAAAAAAAAAAAAAAAAAAAAAAAAAAAAAAAAAAAAAAAAAAAAAAAAACCCAAAAAACCCCCTGAAGAATGAATTCTAGGAACAGAGGTTATGAGCAGAATATATTTATGAGGGGAAAGAAAGCTCTTGTCCAAGAGAGAGATGGGGGGGTACCCAAGTGGGTTGTCCCCCGAACATTGTCTCTTCCAGGGACTTTATAGTGTAAAATCATGTGGTGAGGCAGGTCTAACGAGGTGGAGAACATGGGAACTCGCTTAGGTGGGCATCGGGTGGGACAAAACTATAGTCAACCAATGAGATAAGCACCATTGTCAGGCAAAATTGATTAAATCCAATATCAAAAGAGGTAGAGAGTCAAGTAGCAAGCCAACATATGCACCTCCCGGACAGGGCCTCTTCCTGTTGGGATTTGGATTAGTGACTCATTTGGGCTCTTTCAAGGTGATTGATACCTATTTAGAATATCCATCCCTGATGCCCATCCCTAGGGAAGTATGTAGCTGTATTTGTTTCCTCTTTTGTCTTGAGGTATGGCCCAAATGGGAGTGTCTGTCTCTTTAAAGTTGCAAAATCACCTTGTCTTCCATCTTGTCTCTTTGAGGGTCTAACCCTGTTTGACTGCCTATAATATTTCTAATTCAGCTGCCTACATTACAATCTAGTCTTTTTTTTTTTTTTTTTTTTTTAAGAAAAGGTCTCCCTACATTATTCAGGCTGGCCTTAAACTTGCTTATGTAGCCCAGGCTGGCCTCAAACTCATTACAGTCCCTCTGCTTTACCCTCCTTAGTTCTGGGATTAAAAGTGTGTAACAAAATGCCCTTTTTGTACTAAGATCCTGAAAAGCAGGTAATAAATCTCAATCAGCTTTTTATCCCAGACTTCACTCAATAACAACTGGGTCTCACAGATAGGTAAAATGGGCTAGAGAAGGAAGAATTTCTATGGCATCACTAGAAAATAGATGTAGGGGAGCTGGGGAGATGGCTCAGTGGAATAAGTACTTCCCTGGCAAGTGCAAGGGCCTAAGTTCAATCCCCGGTTCTGCCAAAAAAATAAATAAATAAATGAAAATAGATGTGAAGATGGAGATTTAGACTTACATAGAGGAATATTCAGGCATTTGTTAGTGTGTGTGTGTGTGCTTTATTGGTTTATTTTAGATAGGGTCTCACTATGTAGCTTAGGCTGGCCTCAAACTCAAGTGATCCTTCTGCCTTGGCCTTTGGACTGCTAGGATCACAGGTGTGCAGCTGTATGCAGTTATTACTGTATCTAGGTCAGAATTATTAAATGTCTTAGTTACTCTTCTCTCATTGCTGGGACAAACACCCAACACCCAAAATGAAGGAAGGAAAGGTTTATTTAGCTCACAGTTATCGTAGGTTTCAGTCCATACTTGGCTGGTTCCAAGGCAGAACGGCATAGGGCACAGAGCAGCAGTTCATGGTGGCAGAGCAAACAGCAACAGCTACAGAAAGTCTGTGTCTCTGTCTCTTATATTACATACAGGCTCTCTGCCCCAGGCTGGGGGAAGTACTCACACCCACAATCCCAGCAGTACTAAAATCCATAATCCCAGTCTTGGATCACACATAATCCTAGTGGATCATGAGTTAATCACAAACTCTAGAAGTCCTTACCCCATGATTACATGAGGTTTTGTGGGGACAACTAGAAACCATAACAGTAAGGGTATTAACTAGACCTATGTGGTCAGAGGATGGAGTTTAAACAAGATAATCTATTTGAAAAGTGAAGAGTTGTCAAGTGAATTGTGCAAATAGTTATGGTAGAGGTCAGAGAAAAAAATGACTCTGCAGACTTGGGTACTCAAGGAAGATTTTAAAAAGGAAACAGCCATGGTGATTAGGTAGAAGATGTATAAAAATGAGATGAAGTAGGTACTGCACAACATAAGAGTGCTTCTAGAAGTGGTGCTAAACATACATTGTTTAGTAAAGAGTAAGGCTAGGTATGAGATGAAGGGCAGACTTGGAGTTAGTTGTGGAAGGCTTGCGTTTTCCAGACAGTGAGTAGAAGAGTAACATGGTGAAAGGATGCTATTTATACCACTTATTTAATGTATGTACAGTCTTAAATCCATATTTCTGGACATAAGATGAAAGAATCAAAGACTATTGCCAAAAGATATTCTATAAATTCTCACTGATTTTGCCAAAGAAAAAGTCTTCTATCATGTGAATAACTACTTAACAATATACTTAAGTTTGAATAATGATTTTTGCAACATATAACTTACTAGTTGGAGCTGGCTTACATAGGCTAGTGAGAGTTGATGGGTAAAATTTCAGGTGTTTTGCAAATCAGATGACCTCCAGTTTGTAGCCTGAATTGGCTATTTGTAAGGATTACATCACAGATTGGCAAATACTCCATAATAAGTCTTGTTTTCTGAAGAATTAGCTATTAAACATTTACCAGCAATCTCTTCGTACTTGATTCCCATATCCAACTCTCCTTTAATTTTGTTTTGATGGCAGAAACTGAATCTTTTCTTTGTATCCTCACTTCAGTAGTTGGGCTCAATTAATGCTTATAGAGTGGATGGAATACACTTAAATTTTTCTGTAGAGCATTTCATAAACAAATAGAAAAAAAAAAAAGGCATGAAATAAAACTAGACCAGGCCCCTGGGAGAGTGGGCAAATCAAGATGCATGCTCATGTTTTATGATTTTTATGATTTATTTATTTATTTAGTGGAACCAGGGATTGAACTCAGGCCCTTTCGCTGTCAGGGAAGTGCTAATTCCACTGAGCTAACTCCCCGGCCCATTTTTATGTTTTTAGTTAAAAAAAAAAAAATCAAGTTTCTTTAAATATATACAATGCTGTCTGTGTTTGCTTTGTGATACAAGGCAGAATTGAGTATTTTAGACAGAGGTCTTGTGTCTCACAGAGCCTAGAGTACTTTCTAGTTACCTGTCCCAGGAAGTATGCAGCTTCCGTATCTAGATCATGGGCTCCTACCTTCAATGGTCTAGTTTACAGTAGGGCTGTGTCTAAATAGTGCCATAATAATGGATAATTAACCTTGTCTTCTAACAAATTACTTTATAAATTATGTCATACGGATCAATTTTTAGAAATTAATATAGATACATAAATCCAAACCAATTCCTTAAGTGCATGGTTACAGATACACACACAGTATTTACTAAAGCAGAGAAATCTGGGTCTCTAAGTGGTAGGGAGTAAAGTCTTTCTGAAGAACCTGATATAGGCAAAATGGAAGATAAGCAGGTGAAGGCAAAGGGGAGAGCCATTCCAGGCAGGGAAAGTAGCCTAGGCAAAGCATGCAGACCCTATACAGCATGCCAGGAAACCAGGCCCAACTAAAGAGGTTGAGAATATATTTAAATGTATGGAATGAATTCAAAATTACTGCTTGCCCACTGGCCACACCTAGATATAACCAAATAGTTATTTTCAGCAGAGGGCCTTGTATTTTGTTTGTATTTATTTATTTATTTATTTATCTTTCTTTTTGAGACAGGGTCTCACTATGCAGTTCAGGCTGGCCTTAGGCTCACTTTGAAGCTCAGGCTGGTCTCGAACTCACAACAATCCTCCTGCCTTAGCCTCCCGAGTGTTGGGATTACAGGCATGCGCCACCACGCCCGGCTTTTATTTTGTTATTGAACAGTTAGGCAAAAATGTAGGTGGTTGGCATTCAATGTCTATATTGCAGTTTGTATCTCAGAACTTCTCTTTGACCCAGATTCCAATGAGCTCTGCTAAATAGTATTTATGCAACGGTCTTTAATATCGCAACACGGTTGAATATTTTTGCAATTTGGGTCACAGATGGCTGTCAGGGTTTGCATTTGCTCAAAACTTTCTTGGCTGCGTATTTCTTACAAGTCATCTTGAAAAAATGATGACATCATTTCAAATGTATAGTTCACAAGACATCCCCCCCACACCACATGCGGTACTGGGGATCGAATTCAGGACTTGCCTGGCAGGCAGGCACTATATTGCCAGCCCTCCTGTTTGTAATTTGGATCTATATTACACTCAAAATAATTTATCAACAACTATTCTTGATACTACCATAAGTCTGAGGCGGAGCAGTAACTTACTTTCACAGAGGAATACAAAAGTGGACGCCTCAGCTACACTGCATTGTCCCGCTGGGCAGGGTGCTTCTGGGGCACTGCTCCGGCTGGGAAGCTGTGTGTGAGTGTGTGTGTGCATGTGCATGTGCGTGTGCATGTGGGGCGGCTCGCCCAGGGTCAGCAACAGAGCACACGGTCAATACAGACTGCCTGATCTGGCCAAACCGGTTCCGCCATGAAGCAATGATCCTGTAGGATTACTCAGAGCAGTCAGAAACGTTCACTCCCTTTTTCTTTCGTTATGGGAAGGAACTTTCTCCACTGCTACACCTTCCAACTCCCGCGCACGGGGTGGTTAAGAATAAAGTCACATAAATCTTCCAACTGCGCAAACACGGAGCAAACGCGGGACACAGGAAAAGCGAAGCTAGCCAAGAGGCCAGGCCCGAAGTGCCGCCCACCGGCGGAGAGGCCAGGAGCACCTGACGGCCAGCGCGCAGGCGCGGGCGCCTAGGCAGCACCTAGTGGCTGAATCCCTTTCTAGTAATTTCGCTATCCGTGACGTCATTCCCACGCGCCGTCGCCGTGTCTCCAAGGCCCGCTTTTCTTTTTTTTAATTAAGAGAGTAAAAAGAAAAAGAGTAGTGACCCGTTCTTTCAGACTTTGCTGTTAGTTCTTCACACTGGCCGTGCCTAAACGCGGGCCAATGGAGCGGGGTAGGAAAAGGAACGCCAGTGGAGCCGGAAGCGGCGTCGGGCTGGGATGACTCGGCGACGCCGCCGGCCGCGTTACCCGGCGTGCCCCGCGCGGCGCGGGCGGAAGTACTTGGGGGAGGGGCGGGAGGAGGAAGCGGCGGCGGTGGCTGCGGCTTCGCGTGTCGCTGCGTGGGAGCGGCGTCTGAGCTTCGCGCGGCGTGGAGAGCCCGAGCAGTCTGCGCCTGGCACCCGCTCCCGACTCGCGGCCCTTCCGCGGCCCCGCGCCCGTTGTCCCGCGGCAGCGTACCCTGCATCCTCTGCTCCTCAGAGGCCAGCCGCAGCGACTCCCGGCCCCTTTTTGCCCGCTCCCTGTGCTCGCCTGAGTCACCGCCGCCGCCGCCGCCATGGCCGAGAGTGGTGAGAGTGGCGGCCCTCCCGGCTCACAGGACGGCGCCGCCGCGCCCGAAGGTCCCGGGGCTCCCGCAGCTGCGGCTTCTGCGGAGCCCAAGATCATGAAAGTCACCGTGAAGACTCCGAAGGAGAAGGAAGAGTTCGCCGTGCCGGAGAACAGCTCGGTCCAGCAGGTGAGGCCGCGGCCCGGCGCGGGTGGCGCAGGCTCTCCAGCCGCGGCCGGGCGGGGTCCGCGGGGTGCGCTCGGCCGCTCGGGCTCCAACCTCCTCCCCCGAGGAGGGTCGTCCGGCCGGCGGGCCCTCACCCCGCGCTCGAGCTGCGGACCTTGGCCCGCCGGCCGGGCCTCCTCCTGCTCCCCGCCCGCCGAGCCCGCACAAAGGAAAGGGATCCTTCGCGGGCCGGGTTGGTTTCGCGAATAAAATACGGGGTGGGAATGTGCTCATTGTTGTGCTTGTCTGAGTGTTAAGATGGCTTTTGGGATGAGCTGCACGTTTACATTTGGTTGTGCTGTTTGAGAGCTGGAGTCATTCTTTCACCTTCCAACCTTTTACCAAAAATAAATAAATAAATAAATAAATAAATAAATGGTTTTTGGTCGTATTCTAAATAATAGTACGAGGGTTAACGAGAGATGAGAATGACTTATTTATTGATAACTTCTTGTTTCTCTTTTAGTGTATTTGACATCTTTTACATACCAGTCATTGGATAGGTTTTTGTTTCATTTTGAACGATAACGACGTTCCTTGGACATTAGGGATTTATGAATAAAACAGTCTGGAGGTAATGGAGAATTTGACCAGTTATGTTGCTTACTCTTCTCAGGAGTACAAATTTTGTGTTAAGTGGTGGTGCAGAACAATAGATTGTTGTAGTTTGTTGTTGAGCGCGTCCTGGAATATTTTCAATAACTCCTGATCTGTGACAGTCTGTAACACTGTAAACAGTTTAAGGGAGGGAGCAGCCAGCAGTTATTGAAATGTACCTTTCAGTTTCCCTAGGGTTTATTTAGTTCCAGAGGCGGTGTTTGGGAGGGACTGTATCATCAGTTGAGAGATATTTATCATGAACTCAAGCTTCACTTTTTGTCTCCTAGTATTTGCTTGATGCTAGCCCATTCCCTGTTACATTACCGAAGTTCCCCTTAGCACTTTTATGTTTTCCAACATGAAGGTAGAAAATTTAAACAGAAAACTTGAAACGGAACCCCTGTGTACCCATCTTCCACAAGTAACATTTTCCTTCATCCTAAGTCCATCTTACTATTATTTATTTATGTTTTTTGGTTGTGCTTTGAAGTTACAAATATCAGTATGTGTCAAGCTTAAAAGGCATTTCAGCACTATGCTGTCAAACTTTTTTTTTGTAAGTTTGAGATGGCAAGGCAGGCCGCCTGGTTGCTGTTCTTAAGTTTTCACAAATGTTCACACCTGGGTCACCCAAGTCCCTGTGATATAGGATATTACACTTGATTAGAAATTTTTTTCTTGTCAGCTCAGTTCTCTGTTCTCTGTCCTCTTATGTTGGTTTCATTTTCTTCCACCAGGTTAAAATTACCTGTTCTACAACTTACATAGGATCATGTGTTTTATATATATATATATATATATATATATATATATATATATATATATATATATACTCTTGATTAAGGCTTTTTTAAATTCAGCATAATATTTTTGAGATTTATCCTTGTGTGTAGTAGTACTGCTTATTGCTGTATGAACATACCATAATTTATACGATGTTGAAGTTCATCTTTTTCCATCTCTGTAATATGAACCATCTTGTATAAGTCCTGTGGGAAATACAAGATTCTCTGGTTGAATAAGAAGTGGAGGGACTAGGTGATAGGGCCACTCTGTTTAGCTTTACTAACAGAGATCAATGATGCCCATATCTTGCTAATATTTGGAATTATCAATCTTTAGTTTTAGCTATTTTTAAGGGTGTATAGCCATATTAAGTTGTGAGGAGTGTTTTGAAGGATTTACAGGTTAGACCTCTAACCATCTTGACTGCTTTCAATATTTTACTGTAAAAGCTTAAAAATAAAAATATCTGTGTGTGGCCCGTGACTGAGAGTATGGGGAGGCTGAGGCAAAAGGATCGCTGCAAGTTTGAGGCCAGCCTGGGCAACAAAGTGAGACCCTGTCTGTCTGTCTCTTTTTTTTCTTCTTTTAGGCCCTTGTACTTGCCAGGCAAGCACTTATTCTACTGGGCCTGGCTCCTCTCTCTGTTTCTTACACACGTTTCCTACATGGGAAAAATGTTTGTCTAGGTGAGTAGCTGTGAGGATGGTTTTTCATTTTTGTGATGATGAACTTGAAATTCTAAATTCTGAGGTGCTTTATATTTACACCATCATAACCAAAGTGAATTTTTTTTTTTTTTTTTTTTTTTACTCTTAAGGCATTTATTTATTTATTAACATGTTCTCTGCCAAGATTTCACATTAGGTTAAAATTCAATTCAGTCTTTACATTTCCCTACTGAGGTTGGCATCTCAGTGCATTACAGAAAAACACCTTCTCCAGCAATCGGTGTGACCAGCATCGCACAGTAAACCCCGGGGTCAGCCTCTCTGTTCCCCAGATGAACCACCTTGATGTTAATACTGCTCTGCTACAAGGTAAAAGCTCCTAACTCAAATTTATTGGAAAAGGAGTGAAACTTCTGCAAAGTGCACTTTTAAAAAGAGGTACTTTTTGCATTTGAAAAGAAACCAGTGAATCCTCTAAGAATAATAAAAGGGAGTATTTTACAGTTAAG
>PVKA01028083.1:0-29784 GCA_004027165.1 Ctenomys sociabilis
CTCTCTCTCTCTCTCTCTCTCTCTCTCTCTCTCTCTCTCTCTCTCTCTCTCTCTCTCTCTCTCTCTCTCTCTCTCTCTCTGTGTGTGTGTGTGTGTGTGTGTGTGCTCTGTCTAGTGCTATGTGAAGTCAATCACATCCAGATTAAAACACTGAAAACAGCACAGAACACAAGCACAGAGAAATGTGCTACCTGGCTACCCCAGCTCCTAATGCAGTCTGCTTCCTTCGCAGACACTTTTGTCTGCTAATTCAAGCCAAAGATAGGTGAGCAGAAACGTGTTCATTTTCTGTTTATGTTATTAGCAAATCTGTAAGAAAAAAAAAAAAAAAAGAACAAATACTCTCAACTAGAGGAAAGCCTGGAGTGTAAACGAGTCACTACAAGTGTCCTGCCCTCCCTGGCATCCTTTTCATCTTGGGGCTGGTAGAGGGATCCTTTGTTCAGAAATTCTTTTTGTACAATTCAGTAGTTATTGTAAGGCAGCAGCTTCTAAATCCATCATAAATAATAAAAACATTATTTAGGTATATATAATGCCCCCATTGTACCTTAAATTGGCTGAATTTCATTTTCAGTCCTTCAGTTTCATTGAATGAAAACACTGATAGTGAAAGAAGGCTTTTCTCGAAATAAGAGCTTCATTTACTCTATTCTGTTACATCGGCTACAAGTGAAAAGCAAAGAGAATGCCCCTCGCCAGAGGTCTGTTTCTGTTTAAATTTAGTCAGTGCCAACACCTTCTGTTCCCAATTGCCCAGAGACACCCAGAACTTCCAGAATTTCTTACTGTTTTAAACTCAACTCAAGGGAACATGCAAATCTACAGACAGTGCAAAGTTGGGATAGAGAAAGGATGTCATTTTCCTTTAGATTAGAATCAGGACATGCCTCCGGATTCGTCAATAGTCTGGTGAGTGAAAACACATCTAGAACAGATTGTCCAGTGATAGTTTACAGTAGGAACATGAGTCTTCGAAATAGATGATTTGGTCAAAGTGCAAGCGATGGTATAAGTGCAAGCGATGTACCTGATGCTACATCATAAGCAGCAAGTGGTATGGAAGGGATGCCAAAGAGTTCATTGCTAATTGCTTTGAAAATGTAAACATGGTCGTTATCAATAACTGAAATACTTTGTCTTATAGCGACACAAAAGAGAAAATGAAGAAACTCTTTCAGCCAATAAGCTGTCTATACTTTTGTCCTAAAATATGTATGAATACATTAGCAGTGTGGAAGCAAGCTAGCAATGTCATTATCCACAGAGGTGCAGAAAGTGCTTGAAAACTGTTTGAGTCACTCAAGAATTTCATGTTAGTACAAGATTGCTGATAGCTCCTCCCTCCACCAACATGCAGAGCATGAACACATTTGCATTAATTATCCATGCATAGAAATGCATCCCTGGCATCATGTTCAGCCCATAAATATGAATTCAAAAACAAGATGCACAGCAAACAATTTGTGTGATCACAGTTTAGCCTATCACAGAGCAGTAACCCCAGCTAGGTGTTACTTAAGCCATGAGACAAGAAACTCAAGCAGAATGGATTTTATAAAATCCCTAAATGAAAGCTTATATCCTTCTCTTTGAGGAAGGCAAAGAAATCAATCATTAACTTTTTAAAAAATCCCTAATTCTATCAGCAGTGCAAAAGCAGGATATGTGTCCCACGATCCTTTGCCCAAATACAGATTTCCATAAAATCAATTAATGTTTTGGGGTGGAAGGCTCTTTGGGGGTCATGAATGCCAAACTCCCACCTGTTTAGTCCACAGTCAGAAGATTATCCTGTATGTGAGCCCGAGTGGGAGCTTACTGCTATGTAAGGCAACTTCCTTCCACTGATAAACAGCTGCAGTTATCAGGACATGTGTCCTAACATGGGGCTGAAGTCAGCTCCCTGGTAATTTCTCCCCACTGTTCCTAGTTGCTTTCCTCTGAAGCATTTCAGTCATCGTTACCACAGCAAATCTTCAAGAATTTGAAGGCAGGGAACATCTCCACTTATCCTGGGCCTCCCCTGTTTCCACACCTCTTCCTTTAGAGTAGACTTCATCTCTTTGGCACTCTAGCCTTCAACTGTATCCTATTGCCAAGGTCAGGTTTGAACATACCTACCAGACTAAGAGGCAGCCTAACCTTTAGTGCCCAGTGCAAAGGCTTGGGCCCTTCCTGGAGAAAAATATATTGTTCTATATGAGAGGGGAAATTTTATTCAGCCTTCCTCATAATTCCTGCTTAAGTGATAGCACATAATCCTGGCATCCCAACTGCAAGTTTATCAGAGTAAACCTAAGATTATAAGATTAACTTCACCCTCAGTGAATTGTCTTTAGGATTTGTGCTTTGTATGCCCTTATACTAAGGCATATAGGAGCTATGCGATAGTTACATCCCACAGGAAAAAATAGGACAAATAAACCATAAAACAAATGGAAAGAAATAAGATATAAAAGATTATGAGATTTGGAGGGAGAAAAGACCACTTCCCAGAAGAGATCCATGAAAGCTATAGGGAAGAGGCTTGAAGAGTTAGGAATCTCAAAGGATGATAGGAGGGACAGAGATTCCAAAATGGAACAGGCAGTGGAAGGAAAGGACAAAAGGAAATGGAAATGATTGTTCCAGGAAAAGAGTAGCCCAAACAGACTGAGATGCATAAGGCCCGAAAGGAGGGCATGAGACATAAAGGTCCAAAATCTATTTGGAGAAGTTAAATATTTTTTAATCACAATTTTTACCAATTATGCTAATCCCATAAATTTAATAAATCTCCTTCCTACTGGTGCTTAGGAAGAAGATTTTAAAATCAGTATGGGGGATTTTTAGGAAATTTGTTTTCATATTCTTGATATATTCCAACCAAATTTGGCCACATTAAAACCTAAAAGCAAGGAATGCAGGTAGCTGGCAAACACAATAAAAGTTCAAATATTTTATTTTCTTTAGTGCTGTTTACACACTAAGCACACTAGTAAGTGCTTTGCATTAAAAAACTCATTTAATACTTTTAATATTCAAAATGTCCACATGAAGAACAAGTCATACTTTTTTTTTTTAATAGAAGTAACTGAGGCACAGAGAGCTTAAGAATCAAGTAATTAGTAAGCGGCAGAGTTAAGACTCTAGCCAAGAGAGTCTGGCTAAAAGTAGTTTGCTATACCATGCTGCCCTTCACATTAAATGTATGAATTCTTGTACTAATAACCTGTTTATAACTTCACCAGACAGAATCTATAAAAGTTGTTTTTCGCCCACAGAGAGAGCAAAAGCAGATTTTTTGGCTTGTATCTATCTATTCACCTTCCGGAATGCTTCCCCTATTCTGGATACTGACTAAGGGCTCATTTAGTTTGTCGAATCCCAAGAACTCTGAATCATCGTAGGAAACGAGTCATGCCTCTCCGGCTAATCAAAGGAAAACCTGCATGTGGTAAAAATATATCTATGGATCATATACAATTCCCCTCATACCTCCTCTGAAGCAGTTTCCACAATTAAGGACAGACTAATCTCGCTGCCACATCCTCCCTGCTTCCAGGATGGCTCAAAGCTGAAGGACTCCTGTGAGATAACGCGTAGCCCGCTGTTAAATTCCCCAGAAAGAAAATTCCACAGCCACCCCCCAGGAAACAAATCCCCTCGCCAGACCACTTGGAGTAACCCCTATTCATCAAGTCCAAAAGTTTATTTACATACTCCAATGACTCTACTTTGTCCTGATTTCTTTAGGGGGCCCACCAGGCCCTGAAAGCAGCTTTGTTCCAGGAAAGCTGGCATTGTTTCAAATTTTAGGATCACTTAATTGGGTCATGACTTGATTTCTGTTTCCACCTCCTCCACCACCAAGGAAACTTGCTGATATTAACAATCCAGACTGAGGAGGCTTTTTAAAATATATTTGGTTGTTACAGGGCTCACTACGCTGCTCAGACTAGAGTGATCCTCCTGCTTTCAGCCTTTCCAGCTCTGGGATTAGAGGTGGGCGCCACAGCCCGGAATGGGGTGGGGGGGGGGAGGCTGGCATTGCATGTGGTATCAGGGATTGAACCGCGATCCCTGCGCTTTGCCTAAGCAGGAGCTTTAGTATGCTGAGCTATCTTGCAGGCTCAGTCCATCCCTTTCTAAATGAGCTGTTCTTACCTTTAACCAAAGAGCTAGACAGCGGTGCAGACCCAATGTTCATGAACCCAGAAGGCTCACTGTCTCTGAGCATACCCTACACCATCCTCTCCACCACACCTGAACCTTCTTTCTGACTCATCTGTCTTTTTTTGTGGGGAAGGGGTCACTCTTCTAGTCCTCAAAACCTGGGAGGACTAGGGTGTTATGGGAAGGAGGGCCCATCAAGAGTCTGAACCTTAGGGCCGGGAGATGGCTCAGTGGTATAAACGCTTCCCTGGCCTGAGTTCAATCCCCAGTTTCGCCAAAAAACAAACAAACAAACAAAAAAAAAGTCTGCACCTCAATATTGTAGCAGTCGCCCTCTATCACGTCCTCCAGGCAGCAGCCGGCTCTCCTAAGGCTTCTAGCCACCAAAGACAGGTGCAGAGGAGCAGTCACAAATTCTCCCGATACTGTTACATTTCTCAAGGAGCCATCCCAGCGTGAATGCCTCCACCGTGAGCATCAAAGTCTCACTTCACAAGACACTCCTGACTCCACTAGCCGCTAGCTATTTATTCATTCTCAAGGCTTTCACTTTATTAGTTTTCATTCATTCAGGCATACGGCAACAGGTAACACCTGCCAAGTTGCTTTTGGCTCTGCAACAAGGGAGTCCAAGATACAGGAGAAACTTCCCCTGCCCTCCAGGTGCTTGTAGCCTAGGGACAAACTAAATATAAATGAAATGACCACATTAAGGTGTCTTAAGCTCCACACGTACTGTCCTGGGCAGAGGGATCCATCTCCTCTCTGGTTCCTAAGGGTAGGAGGCACCATGGAAGAGCATGGTTTCACCCCTGTGAAGGAAAGCTGTCAGGTCTGCTGCTGAGGACGGAACAGACTGCCTTCAAATGTCACCGATTACTCCTTCATCCTGTTGTGCAGGTGGAGTCCATGCCCTTTAGCAGCTTCTCGGGGCTGCTGAGGAAATGTCAGGCCTGCAAGATCCATGAGAAAATGCTTATAAATGGTAATGCAGTTGAAGAATTATTACTCTACCTCCCATTCCTCTCAAGTCTGCTTAGAGACACACAGAATCCGAAGGACATACAGAAAGATTCACACAGGGACCATGCTCCATGACCCCACTGCCATGTATGAGAAATAGAATACAATGTTTAATCTTCAGTTAAGGACAACATAGAAACTGCAACAAATATAGTACGCTGCTAATATCCAGTAAAACAAATATGTATTAAATCCATTTCCTATGCCAGATCTAAGGCCATAGCAAAGATCAGCTTCATGTGAAGCACTTCCTCCTAGCTTGTTGGAAGAGCTACCATTGTCAACCATCTGTTTGTTCCAGACTTCATACTGGTTGTGTTATTACAGAATCTCACACAACCGCTCTCCCCAGCAGGTTTTAGGCCTATCTCATACCCAGGAGCATGGTGCTGGAGGCCAGGGCAGATGGGAAAGGACCCCAAAGCCATCTAGTTACCAAGCCCCACCTCCTTCTGAACTGCCGCACTTGGGACGGTACACCATGGTGAGGACTGGTGCTCTGACCAAGAGGATCAAAGCCAAGGTTGGAACTAGGAAAGACAAAGGACGCAGCCTGTGACACTGTGCAGCCATATTTTTCAATACACTATTTCTAAGTGAATATTTTGCTTCAGTGTTTCCTTAGCTATTTTTCAGGAGAGAAAACCAGTGGACTTCACCTTCCAGCCTTGCTTCTAGGTCCTCTTTCCTCTAGCAGAGTAACCCAGTCACAGCCTGTAAGTGTGTGTTGGGGGGCTGGAAATGTGGGGTTTCTAAGACACAAATTTTAAAAAGCTGTATTTAATCTTATGTAGCTCAACAGTTTAAAACTCGCTGGACCCCAGAGCCTTTTTCTGCATAGATCATGATAAAGCACCTAGCAGCTCCGGAAGTTCATCAAACACTTGCTGACACAATCTAAGGACGCTACCTGACCCTGTCCTCAGCCAGGACAATCCTAATACAGGAAGTTCCTCACTTACCAACAAATTCCACTGGGGGACAACATTTGCAATTCGGATCTGTTCATGAATCTGACAAAGTGAGCCTTGTACATCTTTGACACGTAGAAACAAATGCAAAGCATAGGAACACCAAATACACCCATGAAATATGCTAAGCCCCAACCGCACTGTCCTGTTCTACGCTGTCACACTGGACAGTAATCACACTGCAGCACAGCTGTGACAATGTGACAAAGACATGAGCTACTTCCGTGATTTGTGTGCACCAAGGAATGTTCCTATGGTGAGGTCCATTCATGAAAGTTTAGTTTGAATGTTGGTAAATTGGGGACCTAATGTACTGAGTTGTAATTAGCTTCGCTTACTAAAGCCATTTGCAGGCAGCGTGAGTAACAAGCAATTGAAAGACTTCCACGTAACAGTAACTGGCTGAGTGAGTCACTTGTCTAACTTGGGCCTCGATTTCCTCATCTGTGAAACCAAAGAGCATCTCAAGGTTGTCTTGGAGATTGACAAAACAATGTATTGAGTGGATTAAATGTAACTTTCTGACATACAGTAAAGCATAATGAATGTTAGCCACTATTTTTAAAAAGTCTATTAAATGCTAAAGGCAAAGCACAAGCACCTTATCAAAACATGAACTTACAGTATTCTATAAGCGTCTATTGTTAGTTGCTATTATTAGAAAGTTCCTGGTCTATAAAAATGCAGTAATCCAGTTATGTGGCCTTTGTGGCCACAGAAAATATCCAGTTGTTAAAGATGGATTGCTCAGCATGTTGAGGTTTCATTATTCATGTGGTTCTGAGCTGCAAAGGAAGGAAATAAATGTCCTTCTTTTCCCCTTCTAGAAAGACAAGTTACTTCCTTTTGGAATAAGAAGCAAAGCAGAGAGAATCTTTAGACAGAGTCTTTGTAATCGATGAGGTCGGTGGGAGCTCTGGGGATATTTCCTGTCCCCCAAACTTTTTATATTCTTCTATATTCTAAAGGGAAGCAGATGACAGCGTTAGCATGTCTGGTGGCATAGCAGAGTAAGATGCAGGAGCCTGGAAAGTTGCGCCTTCCAAAACAGGCTGTCTGCTAGACTGTCCATGATCTGCTGGAAGGAAAGAGCAAATCACACTGCAGACATGTGCACACTCACACTTGCTGGGGTTACTCGGACACTGATGTTTGAGCACCACTCACCACCCAGTTCTCTGTCTCCCAGCTTTATATTGGCTTCCTGTGGAGGGAATGGAAACAGAAGGAAGAGCCCCCACTGTCATCGTCTTGCTTGTCCCTCTGTTCTCCCTTCTGTCCTCTTCTTCCATACCCTTTTCATTCTCTTTTCCCAAAAGAAAATGTTTTACTCATGTGAACTATTGCTATCTTACAAGGCCATGCCACAGTGGGCCTTCACACATGGTGCTGGGTGCCCAGAGAGATCCATGTGCATGTGTGTGTAGCTCTAGGTGGGAAGGACACTGCCCAAGGCCATGCCATGCCCACGACGCAGAGCTGCACTGACTCCCTGGACACTTCCACCACTTCGTCTCTTGGCTCTCTGTCTTTTATTTGTTGTCCTGTCCTTTACACATCTTGAGAAATGTCCTTCTCTGTTTCTTAGTAACAGAGAAGGAAGAGCCCCCACTGTCTATAATGATTCTGCTATAATATCTGTTTTATTTCTGGTATTGGTGTCCAAGAACTAACACTATTCCACAGTGGGTAGATTCTTAGCTTTAAATATATAATGTCCTTGGCTTTACATATATACATATCAATATGATACTTATGTACATGTATAATATCCTATCTATACTCACATATGTATAGGTGCATATGTATAGTAAATTATGTAATAGTTTCTTATCTAAGAAAGTTGTAGATAGGGTAGACTTGGAAAATCTGCAGTGATATTTGGGGACATTCAACAGCAAAACGAAGACCATTAATGATGTCAGAAGAAAAAAAATAAATTCCGTTTCCATATGGCTCCAACTTTACTGTAACATTGCTGATTCAGGGTTTCCATGTTTCTCAGAGAAATATTTGCAGTTCTTATATTTAATAAGCTAGCTTATGCTTAATGCTACTTTTAAAAAAAGAACAAGAACACAATAATACTACCTAGTGCTGAGAATGCATCATAACTTGGAATAGTGTCTTTGGTGTATAAAATTTTTTCTGGCTACAGTTTGGATAGTTATTATTGTAGAAGCTGAGAAAAAACACACATAAACTATGAAGGCATCATCAAATACAGTCATGCTGAGACAACAGAAAATGCTACTAATCTTCTCATTAATATTCATAAATACAACACACCTTTTATTACACCCTACCCTGCAAATGACATAGACATTTTCTTGCTGGTTGAAATCATCACCTTACTATAGCTTTAAAATCCCTTTAGTGACATTCAGCCCATTTAAAAAAGAAAGAAAGAAAAAACAAACTGTAACTGTTAGTTCTTTGGTCCTCTAGAGGAACCCCATAAGATCTCAGAGGTGACTGTCCTTTTTCTGATATCTGAAAGTTCCTCAGATCATAGTAGCTGCTATTGTAAGAACAGAAAGGCCCAGAAAATGCAAAGTCATTGTGTGAATCATTTCACTAAAAACAGAATTTCTCCCTATAATAACACTAATATATTTTAATCAAAAATGATAGAAGAATATGGAAGTAGATTATAAGGCACATATTTCCAGGGGGTTAGAATCTACATCCTGTATCTAAATCATGAATAAAAAGCTGTGGGGAGATGTGTTTGAATCCAGGGCTCTAAGGCTTGCGGTTTTGTGGTTTTGCTAAAAATATTGATCTGCCGTTAGTCTTTCCCACTAACACATGGGAATAATAATACACGGCTCAGAGTGCTCTGTGGTGTAGGCAGGATGACATGCACCAATGCTCACAGCTCGGTGAGGTTAGAAACACACATCACCTGAATAGAACGCTAGACATGTCCAGTCTGTTCCCCTTGCTGCCCACCCCAACCCCGGGTGAGAGTGTGTTTCCAGCCCACCACACTGATCCATCTTTCAGAGGTCTTTGAAATTTTTCTTAGAATTTTCAACAAATAATTTCATTCTCAGAACATAGTCATATAATTTTCTGAGAACATCAGTTTACAAACACAATATAGTTTTGCTTTAAAGTGATCAGTCTCAACTAAAATGTACTTTTATGGTGAAAACAAATCTGTTCAAGAAGAATGAAAGCTCTGTGTGCATGTGTTCATGTGTGTGTGTGTGTGTGTGTAGACAAGGGAAGTAATAAAGGTGTGCTTAGGCTAGAAATTGGAAAATAAATTTACTTTCTGTCCAGCAATGGACCTCTGTTTCCCCAAAAGTTCACAGCATAATACCCAGAATTTCCCTAAGCTTCTGTTCAGGGCTGGGGAGTCAGATCAGTTGTCTAAGTGCCTTCCTGGCAAGTGCAAGGACCTGAGTTTGGTCTCTGGTACCTCATGCCACATGGTAGGGGAACCACAGGTGTAATGGTGCACACCTGAAATTCCAGCACTGGGGAGGCTGAGACAAGAGGGTGACTATGAGTTTGAACTCTGTAGTAAGACCTTGGACAAAATAAATAAATAAATTTCAAAAGAGCTTTTGTTCATAGCATGTGCTTTGCCACTGAATTACACCTTCAATCAAAGAACTTCTTTTCTTTCTTTTGGCAGAACCGGGGATTGAACTCAGGCCCTTGCACTTGCCAGGGAAGCACTTATTCCACTGAGCCATCTCAGCTCTTGCAAAGAACTTCTATTCGAAAGGAGAGGGAGAAGTCTTTCTCTACCAGGGTATGAAAACAGACCTATTTTTCTGTACCATTTGAGAATGCAATTCAAGTATTTCATCAGCCACATGAAAACATATGTAGTTCCTGGGGAACCTAGGGGCTTAGATACCAGTAAAATCTCTACTTTTGTGAAGTTGCATTCAAAAAGAGATCCACATTCTTATTTCATATTGCTATGATCTTTAGAACTACCTTAGTTTACTTAATCAATAAAGGTTCCAGGTGAAATCTACTGTAGCCTTACTTTATAGCCCATTCCTACTGTTAATTTGGTGATAAATGCCGTAAGTGGAAGTCACGTAGGGTATTTCTGATTTGGGCAAAAGAGAGCAAAACCATAAGATTTAAAAAGGTCTAAATTTATCCAACAGTTAAAGACCTAGTCTTCAGACATCTTCCCAGAGACTATAAAGATAGATGCAACCCATCTGGGTCTAAATTGAGCAAAGCGGGCATAACGACCTTGGGACAAGGTCTTGCCCTGGCATCAGGTCTACTTCAGTCTGTCAAGTGGAAGGAATAAAGAAAGCACTGTGCTTTAATTTGCGGACTATTTATACACTTTAGTAATTACAGATGTGAGAGCAACTTCTTTTGTAAGAAACTTTGGGCTAAAACCACTGTTTTAAGGACCTAGATAATAGCATTCCAGTAGCTATTTCTATTTCTCTTCAGGTTGACTATCAGTGGCATCTTTATTTGTAGAAATGTGCTCTATAAAATTTAGCTCAGAACCATTATATTTCAGAAAGGAGAAAAAACTTCATTTGTCTGGAATCAGGCACAAGGACATCTATACTAATTCACCCACTGCGCTTTCCTGGGAAGTGCAAGGTCCTAAATTCAATCCCTGGTTCCACAAAAAAAAAAAAAAAAAAAAAAAAAATGAGTACATAGTACTTGGGAATTGAAGCTCTTCTTTTGAATACATATTACTGCTCAGTCATAAATTAATCTCTGGGAAAAACTTACTTTTGAAGGCAAATATTGATAATACACAGTCTACAATATTTCCTACATAGCGTGTTATTTGGTAGTACCTTTTGCTTCAATGTCTAGGAAAATGCTCACTTTCCAATCCATGAATGGTCTTTAATAAACTCAGATCAATCTAAATGTGTTAAGGGCTGGGGAGATGGCTCAGTGGAATAAGCGCTTCCCTGGCAAGCGCACGGGCCTGAGTTCAACCCCTAGTCCCACCAAAAACAAAAACAAAACAAAACAAAAAAAAAACCTAAATGTGTTAGACCTTATGTTTGCCCCTTTTTTGCCAAAAGGCTTAAACTAAAGACATCTATTGAGTCCTACACTTTGCATTTGCTCTTGGAGAGATGCAAGGAAAATTTCCTAAAAGAATCCTGTTTTCCTAGTTGTAAACTACAGAGAAACAGAACATGTGGGGCTCCGAGACACCGAGGCGGCTAACTTAGGAACAGTGCCTGCTGCTCAGCCTTCTGGCTGAAGATCGGGGAGCGCCAGTATTCCGGTCTAAACGGGCGGCTGAGTTTCATAAATATCCATGCTGTTGTGTCATTAGTCACAAAAAGGAGAAGCTGTGAGCTTGCCTTTGCTTTAAAAGGCAAGCAAATTAAAACAAACAAATGAAAACCCAGGGAAAATATTGTGCAATTTAGTACAGCACACGGGGATAGAATCCTAATTCATTGCCAGTGGCCACAGCTTATGCTCAGCATTTAAACTCAAGGAAGTTTAGGAATTTACAGGACAGAACTCAGGCTCAAGATGAAAGACCAAATATTTGCATAATTACATTCACTCCTCCCATTTTCCACTGAAATAATAATAATAAAAAGAGGTTATTAGAGGTTTTCTTTTTCTTTTTTTTCCCTGGGGAATAAGACAGATATTATTATGTGATTATGCTTGGCCTTGAACTCTTGTTGATCCCCCTGCCTCAGCCTCCCAAGTACTAGGATTTATAAGCCATGGTGTACCACACATCTAGTTTAGAAAAAATTGTTTTAGTGAACTTGACCCTGGGGACAAAGGAATTGAACAAAACAAAAGAAGGTTCAAAAGAAACAGGAAGATTAAAAAAAAAAAAAAAGGCACATGGTCAGATGAACTAAAAAAAAAAAAAGTAGAAAATAAAAGCATTTCAAAACTTCAGAATCTAGGTCAACTAATATAAAAATCAGAAGTGGGATTCTGGGGCCCCTATCAAGGTAATTAATAGGGAAATGTATGCGGAGCAGCAGACCCAAGCTGGTCCCTTGCAATTTCCAGAGTGATAATGCTACCACACAATCCAGGCGCTGGTTTACTCTTCACAGCAGTGCTTTGAAGCAGGTACCATTATCCCGACTTGGCACATAGAGACTGGTGTAGTGAAGACAAGCAGGGCACGATCTACCAAGCGCTGGACAAGAGTTCAAACCCAAAGGTTGTTTGACTTCAGAGAGCATGTCCCTAGGAAGCCCCACTGCACAGTGCTGCTGCAGGGGCCCAGCTGAAACTGCTTTGTGAAGCTCAGAGGAGAGGGATCAAGATTGAGAATCCAGCTTTATGTCCACATACTATCCCTCAAAATAACAGCAACCAGGATATTTGACTTTCTCTCTGCAGTAAGAAACAAAGACTGCACCATCCCTAGAAATTATAGCCAAAAAAATTAGTATTCATTTTTTTAGTGGAAAACAAGGAATTCTTTCAGAGGACTAGAAATTTAGAGGCCTCCTCAAAGGAAAAAAATAAAAATAAAAAGGCATTGGATTTAAGAAAGGAAACCACAAAAAAAAACATGCAAAAAGGACTGATGAGAAAAAGAGCCAAGAGGCCCAAAAGTGTTTGAAACCCAAATGGGGCAGTCATAGCGGCGACTTTGGGCCCCAGGCACTGGGCAGCTGATGAAGCACGTGCCACCCCCTAACCCTTGGGCATCCTGCTGAGCAACAAATATTCCCCGAGAACTCTGCAGGCTTTGAGTCACAGACACAGGAGAGCAACAGGGACTCACTGTATCCAGAACACTGCCTGCAAGGCTGCTTTCAAGAGGCATACACATCTGTCCTCCCTCCCCTGTCACCAGAGAGGACACAGCTCAGCCGCATAGCAAGCCCATTCTAAAAGTAGGCTTTACCAGCAGATGGCTAGGGACAGTCCAATCTGACAATGAGCACTTTGGAGAGACACAAACATAAGCAATAGCAGTGTCACCAGCTGGGCTCTGAGATCCCTGGCCATGGCCTGAGGAGCTTCCCAAAGCTAAGATAAGGAACCTTGTCCACATTGAACAAACAGAATAAGTCTGGGAGTTTGCTGACTTGTTACAGAGCAAGAATTTTCGAACAAGTCAGTAAAATACACAGGAAGAGTATATTAGACAAAAAATAAAAGTACACACTCAATATATATCATAGGCTCATTGACTTTGATCACTGAGAAAGAACGTTCAGGATAAGATACTGAGAGGCCAACATCATTAAGCATAATTTAAGAAATACACATTCTGAGAAAATAGAGTACCTAGAGAGAGGTGCACTGTGACCTCAGGATCTTTCCTTGGCCTTGGAACTGTCCTTAAGGTGGTTGTTTTAGGGCATGCATTTAGTGGGCTGGGTTAGAAGGTAGATCTCTTGCATGTATTTGGAGTTTAGCAACATGTAATCCGGTTAATAGTGCTACTCTCCTGAGGACTGAAGTCTTTGGAGGAAAAGCAGGCTCAATTGGGCTGAAAAGCTTGGACTGAATTTATAGGCTTATTGTATTTTTAAGGCCTTAAGTTTTTTGGGGGTGAGTTTCCTACAAGGAAAAATATACATTGCAACCTTAGTAACTGATTAGGTCTCAAAGCTGTCATTTTTCCTAAAAGTATATTTTTTCTTGTGTGCTTTCTATCTATTTTTAATCCTTCTCTCCTACCTCAGAAGAATCTACCTCCTCAGGATAGAAAATGGAAGAAAACTAGATATATATATGTGTAAATATATGTATAATATATATATATATTATATATATAATATATATATAATAGACTAAAAGATATGAAAGTAAACATGATAACAACAAAGAAAGTCAAGTATAAATCTTGAAAGCCAAAAATTTGATCATTTCAATTAAAAATCAAAAAGCCAAGTAAGAATAGATAATGAAAAGCAAATTAAACAGCTAAAATTTAGAGAAATTTAGCTACTAAATCATCACTCAGAGGAATTCTTTTCATAAGAAAATCAAAAGGACAGAAATTAAATATGCAACAAAAAAGTTAAGAGGTTCAGAGGATGGAGCAAGAAGTTCCTGTATTTAGTTATTGTCACAAAGAAGAGATTATATAATGTTGAAGGGGAAAAATATTTCAGGCAATAATGTAAGAGCTTCCACAAATGAAGACAGGAGTCCTCAAGATGAAAAGAACTACTAAGTGTCAAGCTAAGGGAAAAAAGGATACCTCCTGGTATAAATTTAGAACTCCAAAGATAGATGCAAAAGTCTCAGTTCCTTTAAAGAGGAAAAAAAAAAAATCCTCTGATTCATATAAAGGAAAAGGATCACGTTCACTCAGCCACCCCATCATCCACAGAATGTCTTCTCAGAGCTATCTCTTAAAATATGTAAGAAAATTATCTAGACCTTAGAACTCAGCGCTAGAAAGCTGTCATTCAAGAATGAATCATGAGGGAGCCAGAGAGACAGCTCAGCAGCACGAGCACCTGCCTGCCTAATGCAAGTTCCTGAGTTCCATCCGCATTCAAGGAAGAAAAAAGAAGAAGAGGAGGAAAGGAGAGTGAATCATGGGAAAATGAATGCACTTTGAGACCATAATGCTAAAGGAAGTAAATCAGACACAGAAGAAGGTTAAATATCATGTTGTTTTTCATATATGAAAAATATAAATGATTTTAAACGTTACATAAAATATCGATGATGAGAAACAGGGAGATGGGGGAGGACAGAGGCCAGAGAGGAAAGAGGAAGAAAAAGTGACTTAGGTTCATTGTGCTTATGAGCCTGCTCCCCAAGATTAATATAATTATTATGACGTATGACAAACATATTCTAAAGAAAAAGAAACTAAAACACAAACCAATGAAAAAAACCCATTGTGTATGCAAAATAGATATAAGCAAAAAAAAGAGCAAGTAAAAATGAAGATGTTTTGAACACATAAGTAATTAAAATTTTTCAACTCATGAAACCTCTCTCAAAGAACTATTGAGTAAAAAAAATCTGAAAGGAAAGTTTGATCCGAAGTACAAATAAGAATATAAATATTACATACTACACCAGTACACAGACTATACCATTATATAATCCTCAAATGATGGGGATGGATGTGAGGGCTATCTGCCTGTGACATCTGTCACCCCACTGATTGCCAGGGTTGATATGGCTGATCTGGCTGGCTAGGCAGGTGTCCCCTCCTCCCTCAGCAGTCCATGTGTGTCCCTCCCAAGGCTGTGTGTTTGGTCGAAGAGGACAACCACCCTCGACAGAAGAGGACCATTTCTTGGTCCAGGGTATACGCGTAGCTGCGCTCCCCTGCTAGAACCTCCAAGCAAGCTGTCAAATGATGGGGTTACCTCTAAATTACTCCATTGTAAGTAAAAAAAAATCATATATCCACATTTAAAAAGCCATATACATGACATGTAGATGTATATATGTATAGATTATAAATAAAATATATTCATTTGTGAGAAAAATCATAGGTCAAAAATGTATTTAATACCCCTAATCTACTGATTATCCTGTCTTAACTTATGGCACATTATATGTACTTCAGATATGTTGGCCCACAGTTGGACAGTTATATAAATGCGTAGCCTATTTTACACTAAAATGTTGAATATCTCATGCATACCTACAGACAGGGATTTTGGAGACGTGATGAGATGCTAAAATAAAATCCAACTTCCAAAAAACACTGACATCACAGTTGATTGGAGGGTATCTGCTGTTTGACCTCCTCGGCCTGGGATTAGGAGCTGGGCTCTGCGGCCACTGCCAGCACTGTGCAAGAGTATATTGTACCACATATATCACTAGCCAGGAAGAGATCAAAATCTAGAGCACACTTTCTATATTATACCACAAATTTGTACCATTTGTACATCACTAAAAAATCAAAGCATCCTGTGTCAAACTGCACTTGATCTTAGCCAAAAGGCCGAGAAGCGATTCCTGTGTCAAACTGTCAGAAGTTGAGAATATTTGCATATATTATATCATAGAATATATAATCACTACATAACTACTATGTAACATACACACATACATAGTATAAATTATGCAGTATATTTAAGGTATAAAAATACATTATTATAAATAAAACAAAATATGTCAAGTATATAAATATCCCTAAAAATCTGAAGCTAAAATTACAAATTATTTCAACAATGGAAGAAAAGGAAAAAAAAAAACAGATTTCTTAAATTTCCTGTTTTCTTTGGAGAAATTTTGGTTATTGACTTATTTCTATCAATAGCAATATATATTTAATGATTAATATTAAATTTTTAAGACTAAGAACTATAAAAATGGTAAAATTTCCAAACCTTAGCATGAAAGAGAGGAGTGAAACTGGAAAATGATTTAATCAAAAAAGGAGAGGAGGGATCAGCGTTTCTAACAGAAATGACAACTAGGAAGCTTGATAAGAAAGGAAAACAGTAAGCCAGTAGGAATTTTGAAAGTCAGAATAGAAATCTTAACAAAAATTTAGAAGCTTGAAAAAGAAAGACTTTGGGCTGGGGAGATAGTTCAGTGGAATAAGTGCTTGCCTAGCAAGTGCAAGGTCCTGAGCTCAATCCCTGGTACCACAAAAGATAGATAGATAGATAGACAGACAGACAGACAGACAGACAGACAGACAGACAGACAGACAAACAGACAGACAGAGAAAGACATAGTGAGTGACTTGGGAGACCTGAGGCTAAACAAGGGATTTCTGGACTGGAAGAAGTGGGCCCCGGCCGAGGCATGGGCTGCCATAGTATAAACAGAGGATAAGTATGTACAAAATTTTGAGATTTACACCATGCTCCAACATGGGTACCAGAATGCTTTTAGTGATGCCCTATATTCCTGTGTATATTCACCCCCAGACAGGTTCCTAGGAGATTTCTCTCCAGGAAATAGGACCAAAAACAAGAAATCCAAGGATTCCAAATTCAAGGATCCCACAATTAAACCTAGCCAGTGTCCTTGCTGAAAAACCAAAACTAAATAGGGAGCAAATCTGTTGGTTCATCACACTCCCACCTTCTTCTTAGTGTCTGACTTAAACAGGCATAGAACAAGGCAAGATCAATCGCTGTCTAAGAAAAGCCTAAAAGGAAAGATCAAAACCACATATGCAGTGAGCCTAGGAGAAACAGATCCACATGGAGGAAGTGAAACAATTTTCAGCAGAGAACTTCCCCAAAGCCTAAATTAATGGCACACCAGATGTGCTCAAATAGATCTAAAGGGTATTTAATCTGTCAAAGGTATGGGCATAAATTAATGATATTAAATTTAAACTAAAACTTTTTAAAAGGAGATGAGTAATTCTACTTAGAAAATTGCACAGAAGAGCTTTCCATAAAATTTACACAGTCATAATCATGAACCATAATATTCTGTCAATTATTGTACTAATCTTACCAAAAATGGTAAATAAATTGATCAAAAGGAGAGGAGGCATGGGAAGACAGCTTGGAGAAATGATCAAAGAATGCTAGATCTTCTGCATTATATAAAATCAACTGATAATGCCCATTATTTATCAAAGAGAGGGGCAGTAAAGCATGCTATGTAGTAACCCTTTTAGAATTATTTTTTAAACAGAAAACAACAGCAAATTGAATGGACTTGGTTAGTACTTTGCTAAAAATACATTTCTGAAGACTCGCACCTACCTAAAAGAAATGAGATACAAGCTGGCAGCAGGCCACCCGCTGCACTGCATTCCAGGCTATGTAGTTGTGCCATCTTCAAAGGGTGGAAGAGAGAGAATTTTCAACTTAGAAATGTATAACTAAGTCATCAAATATTGTGAAAATCGGAGATATTTTTAGCTATGTAAGGAGTCAGAAACCTTACATTTGTGCATCTTTTATGAAAATTATTTCCCAAAAAAACATTTTCAGCAAAACAAAGAAGAAATGCAAAAAATATGACACAAGAACCAAGGAACCATAGAAACTATTATCTGAAAAGAGAAAAGAAAATTAAAGATGCAATTGGGACACCCTTTTCCCATTAGTTAGATTTCAGATGTAATAGAACTTTTTTTTTTTTTTTAGCAAGAAGATATTTTGATTTTTGCAATGAAGAAAATTTTAATATTGTAAATGTTATTTTTATTTGGTTTAAATTTTTAAACCATACCTACAGATACATAAAGTAACACTGGATCATATTTCAGAATCATATTCTAAGGGTCAAAACTTTTGATTGTAGAAAATAAAAATAAATCTTTTTAAAAGCAGAAAATGTAAAGGATTATGGTCAGGGGATCACATATATTATATACTTAATTTCTCACCTTTCATATTTAAAAATTAAAAGCTATCATCTAAATTGTGCATTATACAAAAATTATGAATCTTGTATATTTTATTGAGATTATAAAAGAAAGCACCTAAAGATTAAAACTCCTGAAGTTAAAAGTGGTACTCTTTCTCCTTTTAGGAAATGGGATTAGGAGTGCAGAAAGATGACAACTGTTATTTTCACTATTATATACTTTGGATTTATGGCTTGGACACTCTCACTGTGCAGAGATAAAATTTAAGTTTTAATTTTTAAAAAATCTTTTATTTCTTTATTTATTTGGTACAGGGTCTCACAACACAGCTTAGACTCACACTGGCCCTCCTGTCTCAACCTCCTCAGCACTGGGACGGCAGGCATATGCTGCCATACTTTGTTTCAGTCCTTGTACTTGCCAGCCAGGTGCTTGGACCACTAAGGTATCTCCCTAACATGATAGGCTTTAATTTTTATATACTAGCTTACCACAAGAAAATAAAATAAAGGTGAGTCCTTCATTCAACATGGAATTTGTGATATTTCTTCCAGTAGAATGTAATGTATTCAGGCAATGATTTTCACATAGAACAGCCAAAGACATCTACCAGAATACTTTCAGATCTAATAATTTCAGCAAAGCGGCAAGATACAAAATGAACACATAAAATTTAACAGCATTCTTGTATACCAATAATGAATCTACTTAAAAAATAATCAGGAAAACAATCCCACTTATAATGCCTTAAAATTTAAATTCCATAGAAACAAAATCTAATAAAAGACGTGAAATGCTTAATTATAAAAATCATAGAACTCTGAAGACAGAAATTAAAGAGGACACTAGAAAATGGAAGAACATCCTTTATTTCTGGATCAGAAAAACTAGTACAAGAACAGTAATATTACCAAAAGTGCCCTAAAGATTTAATGCCATCATTGTTAAAATATCAATAACATTCTTCACAAAACTAGAGAAAAAGCCACAATCATAAAAGAAATCCTGAGCAAAGCAGGAAGCACCACAAAACCAGTAACAAGTAAAGTACACTACAAAGCTATAGTAACAAAAATAACACGACACTGGCACAAAAGTAGAAATGCATACCAATAAAATAGAATAGAATATATAGAAACAGCTACATGGAGCTTTAGCCATCTGATTTTTGACAAATGGAATAAAAACATATTAGAGAAAAGATAGCCTTTTTAACAAATGCTGAAGGAAAACTAGATATTCATTTGCAGAAACATTGAAACTAGGTCCCTATCTCTCATCTTAAACTAAAGTCAAATCCAGTTGAATATATAAAAGGCCTAAATACAAAATAGAAACTTCAAATTTGCTAGAAGATAACATAGAGAAAACAGTTGAAGCCACAGGTACAAGGAAAAAGTTGCTCCAAATAGCACAGGAAATATCAAAAATCAACAAATGGGATTACATCAAGTTGGAAAGTTTTTACACAACAAAGAAAGCAATCAACAATGTGAACAGACAACCTAGAGAATGGAAAAAAAGGTTTGCTAGCTACTCATTGATAGGGAATATATACAGAACTAAAAGTATTTGACACCAAAAGACAAATGACTTAATCAACATTGATCAAATGAACTGAATAGATGCTTCTCAAAAGCAAACATATAAATAGCCAACAGTACGTGAAACAGTGTTTAATGTTTAGCCATTAGGAAAAAGCAAGTCAAACAACTTTGTGACTGTCTCTTACCCTGTCCAGACTGCCTATTATCAAGAGTAGAAGAAACAGTGGGCATTGTTGAAGATTAGGGTGGGCCACGCAGAAGGAACTCAGTTACAGTGTTGTTGTGAATGTAAACTAGGACAGCCACTATGAAAATCAGTTTTGAGATTCTCCAAATAGCTAAAAATGGAAATACCACTGGAGCCAGCTATATCTCCCTTGTACATATTCTTAAAGAATATCATAGTGATCTATGTGTGCTCGCATTTATGGCAACATGGCTCACAATAGCTAAACTCTGGAAACAGCCTAACTGGTCATCAATAAAGATCATCGATTTATAAAGCATGGCATATATACACAATATGATAGCACAATACGGAAAAATGAAATCATGGGATTTGCAGAAAAACATAGATGAAACTTGAGACCACCATGCAAGGAGAGCTAAGCCAAACTCAGAAGGTTAAACATCATGTTTTTTCTTAAATGAGGAAGCTAAGCTATGAACAAATGAAATGAAGAAGAGATGACCAGAAAGTGGCCTTGTAGAGATGGGGACAGGGACAGGGCCGTGGCAAAGAGACTGATAATGACCAAAGTGTGTTGCAGGCATGTGCCAGTTCCACAAAACATCACTAATTTGACTATTCTGTATTAAAAACACGCACTTTAAAAAATAAAAAGGTCGGAAAGAGGCTCCCAGGAAACCCACAGAGGCATCCCTTTGCCCACACTGGGGTTTCACCATCTTTGAAGTCTGTGGGAACGCTCCCCAATTAGCAATGTCCGTTCTATTCTTATTTCCATATCAAGTGACTAGTGTGTCTTTCAAGGTAGCCAGTAGTCCTGCGGCCCTTTCAGTTAATGCAGGCTTAACATGTGACTCTGGCATAAAGACCTGAAATGTAATTCTGACACAATCCCATTTATTTATACCAGCTGTTGTGACTTTGGCTATATTTTCAGATAAATGAGCCACCTCTGTGTTGAATATTGCTTTACCTCTTAAGACTTCATTTGCATTGATTTGAATTTAGATTCAGATCTCTATCAGAAAACTATAGGAAGATGTAATTATTTTTACAACATTTACTATCACTGGAGATGAAAACTACCCAGCACTCCAGTGTTTTACCTTCAGAACAGCACTTGCGATGTCATTCATTAGTTTATATTTTATGTTTGCATGTCTACTTCTAGAATGCAAACTCTACAAAAGCAGAGACCTGTTGTATTATCCTATATCTTTCCAGTTCAGAAATAAATTTTTTGGCTGGCCAAATAGCTCAGCAGATTAAAGCACCTGCTTAGGCAGACAGAGTTTGATCCCCACACTGATCCCCAGTGTGCGGTGCCGGCCCCACCCCCCAGGGGGTACTGAGACTGCAATTGAGACCGGGTGTGGTGGCCTGCGCCTGTAATCCCACTCTTGGGAGGCTGAACACATGCTGATCACTATGAGTCTGATCTACATAGTGAGACCTTGTAGGTCCTGTCCTAAAATACAAAAGAAAGAAAGAGAGAGAGAGAGAGAGATTTTTGATTAAGTGTTTAGTGAATAAAAAGAATAAGATTACTTAGTGGATAGTGTACAAGTATGATACAAAATATTCCTGTTTCCATATACCTTCATCTTTGTTTCCTAAGGTACTGAATCTTGAACTCACTAAAGACTATCTATGGGAAACTGGCCTTCATAACAGCAGCAACACACAGTGACTCCCTCTCTGTTCTAGACCCCATGCTAACTGTGTGTGTTCACACACTGTAATATTTTACCTTCATAACAACGCGCTAGATACTTTTACCACCATTGCACACAAGTCAGTATCAAGTCCAACAAGGAATGCAGCCCAGTCAAAATGTAGCTGATGAAAGACAGGTGCAGGATTTCAGCCCACACTCTTCTATCTTCAGAGTGTAAGCATGTAAGCACCACACCCTACCAAAGGTGGCATTCCCAGAATCACTAGGGAAAATAGCAAAACATATTAACCTAGGTAAGGGGTGGAGTTGGGAAAAGTAGCTTACAAAGACTGGCCATGATTTGGCCATGACTGGAACATAATCTTTGGATTAGGTAGAAGTTCATTCCAACAATAAGGAATGACTTTTCCTTGATAAGAAAACTATATCTGAAAAGTCATCCATTATCTTTCTCAGGAGACATTCAATCACTTAATTATTTATCTCTTGGGAATAATTACGTCATTTTGTAATTGTACAAAGATGAATAATAAGCTGTTTACCATGATTATGTCATGCAAATATTACATTTTTTAAAACAAAGTTTAAAACTGTGATTATTGTCCTCCCAGGATATAGCAGTATAAGCTATATTTAGAAGCACGTGTTAAAAGTAGTTAGACCAATTAAAGTTGGAGAGTTTGTCTGAGCAAAATAAAACCAATTTTCTAATCAGGCTGCTCTTGCAACCAGAGAGAGAACTCCAACAAGCAATGTGATTAAACAGCATTTGTAGGAAGACAACAGGTGCGCGGCACAGAAAGCAATTTAATTGGCTACAGGCTATTTATTGCCCAGTCAATCTGTTATAGATTAACTACTTAATTGTTTGCAGCCTAATCAATTAATTGGATTCAGAACTTTCTGCAACCAGCTAACATTTACGAAACTTAACAGCTCCATGGCCAGGTCC
Organism: Ctenomys sociabilis; assembly: GCA_004027165.1. Lineage (NCBI taxonomy): Eukaryota > Metazoa > Chordata > Mammalia > Rodentia > Ctenomyidae > Ctenomys > Ctenomys sociabilis. Next base: position 22,758 of record PVKA01028083.1, read on the forward strand.
GGGAAAAGTCCAAGTCCATGGCAAAATTTCTGCAGCAAAAATGAGTTCTACAGATTAGGCAGAAAGGGTTAAGAGATAAAAACCAAATCTACATATCTAAGATTAAATGATAAAAGAAAGAGAATGTGGGAAATGAAAGCACAGATTTGCTGAACTCTAATAAAAATATGTACAGAAAATAGCGGCAAAGCAAGTAAACTAGGTACTAGAGGGCAAAAATAGGGGGTGGGCCAGGCAAATATGGCTAAGAGCTGGTGCAGCCTGAAGGAACCTGGCTTGCGTTTCTGAAGCTGACTGTGGATTCTGATTCAAGTTAGAGAGAAAGTGATGATATTAAATTGAATTAAATGATCATTTTTAAATTTCAAGCGAAGGAGCCAGTGAGACCTCAACACACTTTAACGGCTGTCTGAAGTGAGGGTGAGGGTGGGGCTTCCATTGTAACTATTTATCTCTTTAAAATAAATAATTTTATTCATTATGTATGGAGCACCATAGCATCAACCATTCAGAGTTATTCTGAATGGGGACACTTAGCTTCCCTGTGGGAATCCCAGTACCCTGGTGATTTGGAGAAGGCATGCTTTGCAAACTGCTTCGTTTCAACTATAGTTATCTAACTGTGGCTGAAGACCTGTGACTAAGATCCAGCAGCAGCTACAAGAGCCAGAACGGGACACAGCTCAGCGGAGTCACAGACTGAGGGCTCCAGTTCAAGCTGCCGGAGCAGGTAAAGAACAATCGGGCTGGGCTGGCAACATTCATCTCTAACCTACTGCTAAGAATTGAGTTGCATGTAGATGTTAGGGTCCAGTGAAACTGAAAGATGTTATCACTGCTCTTTGGAACAGAGAAGGAAGTGGATCAATTTCCCAAGGAGGGGAAAGCTAGCAGAGAAATGGATGCTATTTGAACAGATTCTAGAAAAGAATGAATATTGGAATCAATACCTATTACTTCTGTTCAGCAATGCTTTAACTAGAGTCATCATTCAGATGAAATGGGATAAATGAAAATGTGTTTACAAAGCAGAGACTTGTGAAATAGGCCTGGGACATAGTTATATTTTGGCAGCAGACCCCTCATTGCTGGTGCTTACTGTCAGAGCTCATCATGAGCAGTGAGACAAAGGTGTCCTGATCACTCTGTTCATTAGACAGGAGATCAGCATGGGTGGACCAGGTTCAGAGGGAATTTGCTGGCCACAGCTGAAGTGAAGCGCTGCTTTGGCCCAAAGAAGATAATGGACTTGAGTCCACACTCAAGGACACAAATAACAAAAGCACAATTCTCAGATGGAGATGAATTCCACCAACCCAGAGGCCATGCCAGTTTTAGGGCTGAGTCAGCGGGAAAAAATTCAAACCTCATACCCTGAAAGTTATATCAATGAATTAGATAGTCATGTATGTATACACATAATCTATTTCTGTTTTGTGTTTCTTTTAGAGTTGAGTGATAGTATTGATCTATATTTGATGAATTTGGAGTAAAATTAATAATATTTACATAAAAGTCGAGATCTGTATTACAGAGCAGGGTTTTTTGAAGAGTCCTGATGTATACAGTGTTGTGATAAAATCAACCTTCAAGAAGAAAGATTGTAGCAGCTGTGTGCAGGATGAACCACTACCAAAGACAGAACCCCTAGCATTTTATGCTGTTGGAATAATTTAAAATGTAAGAGAATGATCGCTTGGATTTGAGGATAAGAGTAGGAAGGGAAGATACAATAAAGAGTTTTTCAGAGTTAAATGTAGGCTGAAAGAAAGAAGATGGCTCCATGTCTTCAGGAGGGCCTCTGGAAGAGGCTTAGAGCTCTAGGCAGTGCCAAGTAAGGTGGGCAGAGATGGCTGAGAGGCCAGACCATGGGACACTTCAGTGCTAGGCAGAAGATCTATTCTGTGGCCAACTAGAAATGCAGTAATGGAGGGTGGGCAGAGTGAAAGCTTTAAAAGAGTAGCTAATTAAAGCTGTGTGCATACATGAAGAGAAAAGATCCAAGAAGACATAAATAAAAATAGTACAGACATCACTCATCTAATGACCAAGGTATATTCCTGTGACGGTCCTTAGATGAACTGGTCACGAAATGAGGAACTGTACATGGCATATACATTACTATATTCAGAACAAAAAAAAATAGTCAAAGAGAGCTCCAACTTGATGATGTTGCTTTTTCACATCACTTAGATGTAGTACTATAATTTATAAAAGGACATAAAACTGCAGTACTATAAAGTGCAATCAGCAAAAAAGATGTATTGATAGTCCAGACAGTGTACCTTCGTAGTAACTCCAAACAGTCCCCAGATAGGTTGGTCATTAAATGAGGAGTATCTGTAAGTACAACTCCCACTCCTGGATGAATGAGACCATGTTCTGGCCATCATACCAGAAGTCTTGTCAATTCTATCCCTAGACACTGAGATAAATTTAACTGCTCACAATACAGATAGGAATTCACCTAATGTTCCACAGGAAGAGCCGCAAGTAGATTTCAAGTCTCTTATCTCCCCAGCAAGCGCTCTTTCCACTGGCAGTTTCCTCACAGTGACACATGGAAAAATTGTCTCTTTGTCCCAGAACCCATGGGAAAATATAAAATCATGGGTATCATGAAGATATAGCATTGTACATACAAGAGAGTAGGAAGATCGGAGTGTAAAGATGGGCTAAGACCAACATGGCATAGTCCTGGCCTAGAAAGAGAGGCCAAGAAATTTGTGATGTTCTTCTAATATGATGAAATGGAGCTTTAAAAAAGTGTTTCCTCCTTGTTCTAAACCATCAGGACAGAACTCTGAAACCTACCACAAGTGAAATAAATCAGACCTGCATTCACAAACAACACGTTGTCTTGCTAGTGGAAGAACCTGAAAGAGTAAATAAAGTCTGAAAGGTACCACAGATGTGAAAAGAAAGAATCTGTTCAAAGGAGGGAACAACTGGGAGGAGGGAAAGGACAAAAGAAAGAGAAAAGGGAAGATATATTTATAGATATAGATATACAAAGTAGCTTAGATAATTGTTCTGCTAATTTCTGCTTGTCTACTGAAAGAAGCAGTTAATGTCTAAGTTTTTCTTCTTTTTAATTTCTTATCTTTTTTTTTTTAAACTAATTTTGCATGTTCCTCTCTGGTCCTCCAAACAACTAATTTGCAGAAAACATTATGCAATACACAACCATCGCGGAATTCCTATTATTCTGTTTAATGAAATTCTGTATCATTTATAATGTTTCTTTTGTTTTTACTGTTTTTACTATTTCTCTTTAAAAACTGAAACATAATTTATCTCCCTCATGGCTGCAAAGGTAAAGGACATCCAGACAATTTAGAGAGAAACAGGAGTTCTGGTAGGGAGCTGGGCAGACTGAGACACTTTACAGTTTTGTTAATAAATTCCTAGGACACTGTACACATCCACACTCAGTTATAATCTCCCAATGTCCTTCTGTCTCCCCTTGGCATTGTATATTCCAAAGTTAGATACAAAAATCCTCCTTGTTCCTGGTGTCGGCGATGACAGTGATGCATTAGTTTTAAAGTCAAATGATAAAACTTTTAAATCAATTCTATTTAACAAGGATTTACTTACCAGTTAATAGGTACCACATTTGGTAGGTGTGAGGGTCCAGGGATGAAGCAGTTAATTCTTACCTTCAAGAAATTCACTGTCTTCATACAGGTGCCCTCCAAGTTGCCATGTAAGGAAGGCTGTTAGAGAGGCATGAACTAGGTACTCCGGAATATGAAGAAAAGAATGAAATCATAGCCTGAAGTTGCCAAACAGGAGATAGAAAGATGAGGAAATTTTTCTGAACAAATCAAAGACACCTGAATAACTAACAAGACTAGAACCTTCCTTATGGAAGGGGAGCTCACTACTTAACAGTGTTAAGGGAATCTGAAGGATGTACAGCTTCCTCCATCCTAATATCAAAAGCAGTCTCACCAGTTGGATGGATAAATAGCAGAAGCCCAGAGGAAAGGAACATCTCACATCAGACAGCAGGCAGAGTCAGAACTCCAGGCCTCTTCCTGGCCATGAGAGCCCAAGCCTGCCAGAAATTTTGCAAGGGCCCAAGCAGGGTCTCCAGATAAAGTATGTAAGGCCCTCTCAGGCTTAGAGTGCTTTTACAATCTCAGGGCTGTTACAAATAGTCTTGGCTATTCCAGCACGAGCCAAGAAGATGTGGTGAGGTCCTTTCATAGCCCATCACCCAGGTAATATATATGGACAACAAGATTAATGTAAAATAAGCTACAAGACATTTGTAAGGTTTTAAAAATTACTAGTATGAATTCAACGTATATCTTCTAAATGACTAAGATACATGTTTTTATGCTGCTTTAAACTGTTTCATGTCCATTCCTGGCAGTACTACAGGCTACATTACCATCATCAACCATCATCACCAGCATCGTACTAGCTGTCAGCTATGGTGAATTTATCACGCACTTGGGGCAGTGCTGGGAACTGGGGCTTGCTAACAAAGGCATTACTGGGCCCACTTTACAGATCAATAAAGTCAACTCTATAATTATGACAATCTTTCCACAAATTATATATGTGATAAACACATATGTAATAAGTGATAAACAGGGGCCAGGGAGATGGCTCAGTGAAATAAGCACTTCCCTGGCAAGCACAAGGGCCTGAGTTCAATCTCTGATTCCACCAAAAAAAAAAAAAAAAAACTAAGTGATAAACATAGTGGTGGTAATAAAGCCCAAGTTCTATCTGGTATCAAAATAACTCAAATCAAAAAAAAATTTTTTTAAATAAATCATTGTAAGCTCCTCCCTGAGACAGCATCAGGCTGACCCCAACCCTGCAGGGATCCAGCTAGGGAGCTGTCTGAGTCGATTCTGGCATTGCCTTCCCCGAATGGTGGGGGACACCGAGAGGCCGATCACACTTGGGGTTCAGCTGGGAGAGTGACCTGGCCCCACAGCAGGGCCCTCCCTGCCCGCCTGGCGGCCAGAACTCCTGCCCTGGGGAGCGGGCAGGGCCTGTTTCCCGTGACTTACACCCTGCTTTTCACCTCCTTCAGTGCTGCCAACTTGCTGCTTTTCCTGCTCTCCCGGGAGGCGAACCCTTGTGGCCAAGATGGCAGCCACCCTGCTCATGGCTGGGTCCCAGGCACCTGTGACATTTGAAGATATGGCCATGTACCTCACCCAGGAAGAATGGAGACCTCTGGATCCTACACAGAGGGATCTTTACAGAGATGTTATGCAGGAGAATTATGGAAATGTTGTCTCATTAGATTTTGAAGTCAGGAGTGAGAATGAAGTGAATCCAAAGCAAGAGATTAGTGCAGATGTAGAATTTGGGACCACATCTGAAAGGCCTGATGGGAATGTTGAGGAAAATCCTGAAAGCGAAGGATTTGAAGGTGGAGACAGGTCAAAAAGATAGTGGGGAGATTTTACTGCAGAAGAGTGGATAAGCTATCCTCTCCAACAAGTCACTGATCTTGTCCACAAAGAAGCCCACACAGGCATCCGATACCACATAAGCTCTCATTGTGGGAAGGCTTTCAGTCAGATCTCAGACCTCAACAGAGACCAGAAAACCCGCACGGGAGACAGACCCTATAAATGTTATGAATGTGGAAAAGGTTTCAGTCGTAGCTCCCACCTTATTCAGCACCAGAGAACGCACACTGGGGAGAGGCCATATGACTGCAATGAGTGTGGGAAAAGTTTTAGAAGGAGTTCCCACCTCATCCAGCACCAGACAATCCATACCGGTGAGAAACCTCACAAGTGTAATGAGTGTGGGAAAAGTTTCTGCCGGCTTTCCCACCTAATTCAGCACCAGTGGACCCACAGTGGGGAGAAACCATATGAATGTGAGGAATGTGGGAAAAGCTTCAGCTGGAGCTCCCACCTGGCTCAGCACCAGAGGACACACACTGGTGAGAAGCCTTACGAGTGTAATGAATGTGGCAGAGGCTTCAGTGAGAGGTCTGATCTCATCAAACACTACTGAGTACACACAGGCAAAAGGCCCTACAAGTGTGAGGAATGTGGGAAGAATTTCAGTCAGAACTCTGACCTTGTGCAGCACTGCAGAGCCCATACAGGAGAAAAGCCCTACCCCTGTAATGAATGTGGAGAGAACTTCAGCCGCATTTCACACTTGGTTCAGCACCAGAGGACCCACACTGGAGAGAAGCCCTATGAATGCAATGCTTGTGGGAAAAGCTTCAGCCTGAGCTCTCATCTCATCACACACCAGAACATTCACACTGGGGAAAAACCCTACTATTGTAATGAATGTTGGCGAAGCTTTGGCGAAAGGTCAGATCTAATTAAGCACCAGAGAACCCACACAGGAGAGAAACCCTATGAGTGTGTGCAGTTTGGAAAAGGGTTTACTTGGAGTTCCAACCTCATCACACACCAAAGGGTCCATACAGGAGAGAAGCCTTATGAATGTACTGAGTGTGAGAAGAGTTTCAGCCAGAGCTCAGCTCTTTTCTTTTTTTTTTTTTTTTTTTTTGTCTTTTTGAGACAGGGTCTCACTATGCAGTTCAGGCTGGCCTTAAGCTCACTTTGTAGCTCAGGCTGGTCTTGAACTCACAACAATCCTCCTGCCTCAGCCTCCCGAGTGCTGGGAGTACAGGCATGCGCCACCATGCCCGGCTCGGAGCTCAGTTCTTATTAAACATAAGAGAGTACATACCGACTAAGTCTTTTAATTATGATGACTGAGAAATTATTCACTTAAAGGTACAGTTTTACTTGCTATCAGTGAGCCTTCTTATAATGGAGCTCCCTACTGACTTATGTGAATTGTGAGTCACAATTTCAAACATCAAAAAAGATAAGCTTTTTGAAATTCCGTCCCACTTCCTCTAAAATAATAATTTTTGTCCACTCACATGGATTAATGGATTACTTCATCAAATCAGCCCCACCAATAAATGGAAATCTGAAGATCGTGGGACAAATGCTGGTGCGTGCTTAGGCCTGGACATGGAGTAAATCTTTAAAAGTTCTTTCTCCGAGCC
>PVKA01028084.1:0-29723 GCA_004027165.1 Ctenomys sociabilis
TTGAAGTTCTATAGTGTGCCTGGGGAGAGTCACATGAAGAGAAAACTTTCTCTCAGGCTCTCACAGAGAGCAATCTGGTCAAGCATTGGCCGTGACTCATCCACATGGATGACACAGACAAAGGAACTACAGAATAATGTACAGGACTACAAGATAAACCCTGAGAAGACTTCAATGACCACATAGGAAATATAAAGCAATTATAATTAACAACCAACAAAAGAACAATTTCAGCTTAGAAAAGTCCCATGATTCATTCCTTTAAATGAAGAAAATAACACCCCCAAACATTAAGTGATGTATTCAGGTAAGTCTACAAGCTAAGTTAGGAATTCATCAGCCTGAGAAAAACAGTTTTCCTTCTGTAGCCAAATTATTCAGCCTTGTAGGTGAAGAACCACTTGAAACATGGTTTTGCTTCACTGTGACTAATGTCAGATAATTGGAGGAAGTTGACTACACCTAGAAGTTGTGGTTCACCTAAAAGAATCCTCCAGTACCACAAAGCAAACTTTCCAGTTGTCAGTCTAATGTCCTGACACGGAAATGAAGACTGGGCATGAAGAGATAAAGACTGACTTGGCTCCAGCAGGAAGGCACGCTAGGAAGGCAGGTAGCTTACTCCGTAGCAGCCAAGGGCAGACATTGCAAGCTGCAGGAGGGGATAAGAGAGAAGAGCTGTCTCTAGAGGCCGGGCCCATGCCTGCAATTCCAGTTACTCTGAAGGGTGAGGCAGGAGCATCAAAAGTTAGAGGCCAACCTGGGCAATCTAGTTCAAAGCTCCCTGCACTCAAGCTGTAGTCCAGGGGGGAAAAATCAATGACTAAGAGGGATTTGGATCTCTGGATGACATAGAAGAAACCCTAAATCAATCTAACTCTTCTTTTCTTTCTTTCTTTCTTTCTTTCTTTCTTTCTTTCTTTCTTTCTTTCTTTCTTTCTTTCTTTCTTTCTTTCTTTCTTCCTTCCTTCCTTCCTTCCTTCCTTCCTTCCTTCCTTCCTTCCTTCCTTCTTTTTGTATTTTAGAGAAGGGTCTAGAGTGTTCAGGGTCTCACTACTAGATGGACTCGTAGTGATTCTCCTGTTTACAGCCTGCCAAGAGCTGGGATTATAGGCATGTGCCACCACTCCCAGTCTCCGATTGCCTTCTCAGCACACCCTGGGGTCGGGGTCGGCATAGCAGGCCCAGGGGATCTAACCCCCACCCTTCATGGGGTTTGTGATCATTTTGCCCCTTCTCTAGAACATCATTTAGTAGTCTGTGTAGCTTGGCTTTGTTATCGTGAAATTCTTTAGTTGTTCTTTGTCATGGAAGTATTTTACTTCTCTGTTATACTTGAAAGAGAGTTTTGCAGGATATATCAGTCTGGGTTGGAATTTGTTTTCTTGCAAGACTTGAAGTACTTTGCTCCATGCCCTTCTTGACTTGATGGTTTGTGAAGAGAAATCTGCCGTTATCCTGATGGGATTTCCTTTAAATGTGATCTGTTTCTTTTCTTTATCGGCTGTTAGTACCCTGTTCCTGTGCTGAATTTCTGGGATCTTGATTATTATATGTCTGGGAGTGGTTTTAATTGGGTTGATGTTATTTGGAGTTCTATATGCTTTGGTTTCCTGAATGTCAGATTGTTGCCCCATATTTGGGAAGTTTTCTGCTATGACTTCTGCCCATATTCTTTTTATGTCATTTGTATTGATTCCTTCCTTCTCATTGATGCCTATTAGTGTCACATTGTTTATGTTTGCATCATCCTTCAGGTGTTGCATTATTTTTTCCTGCATCCTAGTTGTTTTGAAGAGATCTTTGCTTACTTTTTCACTAGCTGCAATGATGTCTTTAAGGTCAGAGAGTCTATTTTCACTTTCACTCAAATGGATTTGCCAGTTGTGATTGAGGTTTTAATTTCCTATACATCACTTTGAATCTGTTTCATACATTCTGTTTCTTTCCTCTATTGCTTATTCAGGGGTTCTATCACTTTTATATTCTGCTCTACTTTTTATCAGTGCATTCTTTAGAAGCACTTAGTACTTCTCTGATTATAGTTATGACTACATTTTTTTTTTTACTTCAGAAATTATTTCTGACCTGATTTCTTCTATACCTTTCTATTATTTCAGAGATTTCAGTCATGTGATTTCCAGTTTCCTCTATGCTAGTGTCTTCTGCATTTGTACTGGGTAGACTTGGGGCCTGAGACTGCTTTTTGTTCTTTCTCTTTGTCATTTTGTATACCAATGACATTTGACCTTTGGTATAGAGTTTAAATAGGTTTATTACCTTAGCAGCAGGTCTGGATCTATGAAGTTCAAACTCCTCTAGGTGGGTGGAGCTTGGGTCTGACTGCTGTGCTCCACTTCTTCCAGCTGCAGCCTTGCAGGTGAACCCTTTGTGTCACTCTGGCAAGATGTTCTGCTTCTGAATCAGCTGGATGGGTCTTGCCTCTAACCTCTTTGCAAGGAGTTCTGCTGGGGTTCCATGCTGGGCCTGCACTCTGGGTTGCTTCAGGACCCAACGGCCCAGGCAGTCTTGCTCACACACTGTACTGTCTGTTTTGGAAAGTTATTATTTATTGACTTATTTGTTTACTATATATATATAGTAAACAATAGCCTATATATATATATAGGCTATTCCTTATCTCTCTCTCTCTCTCTCTCTCTCTCTCTCTCTCTCTCTCTCTCTCTCTCTCTCTCTCGCTATTATGTGGCTGGGGATTCAACCCAGGGCCTTACTGTGCATGCTATGCAAGCATTCTACCACTAAGCTACATCTTCAGGCCTGTCCATTTATTCTTGTATTATTTTTGCAGGTTGTATTTCAGGAACTATCCCATTTCATGTGGATTATTAAATTTGGACATAGAGCTATTAATAGTATTAATTTTTTTGTATTTAGTGTAGGGTCTACAGGGTCTCACTGCACAGGTCAGACTTGTAGTGATTCTCCTATTTTCAGCCTCCCAAGTGCTGGGATTACAGGTGCGCAGCACCACACCCAGTCTCAGTGGCCCTCTCTGTTTTGAGGGTGGGGCAGGCAGAACAGGCTGACCTTGTGTCTACCTAAGCAGGCACTTTAATAATAGTATTGATTTCTGATCTTTCTAGTGTTCATAGGATCTACAGTAATATCACTTCTTTCTGCTATAAGTACTTTTTCATTTTTACTCTCTGCCTTGCTACAGGGTCATTGCAATAAATTTTATTAGTTTTTGCAAAAAAAATTTACAGCTTTTGGTTTCATCAAGTTTTCTGTGTGGATTTCCTGTTCTCAATAGCATTTATTTATGCTTTAAGTCATTTCTTTTCTCCATCTGACTTTGGATTTAATGTGTTCTTTTTTCTAGTTTCCTGTGGTAGAAGCTTACATATTTATTTTCAATCATTTTTTCTGCCATATATTTAATGCTATGTTTTCCTCAGAGTACTAGTTTTGTTACAAATTTGGGTAACTTATGTTTTCATTTTCATTTAGTTGAAACATCAAATTTTTCCGGAGATTTCTTCTTTTTCTCATTTGTTATTTAAAGGAATATTTGTACTTCTCTGTGTGGCTTTGGGATTTCTTTTTTTTGTTGTTGTTTAATTTTCTTTCTGCTATTTCTTTCAAGTTTCATTCTATATGGTCTGACAGCAGGTATTGTATGACTTTTATTCTTTTAAACCTGTTAAGGTGTGTTTCACAGTCCTAAATATGCTGTATCTTGATAAATGTTCCATATGAGCTTGAGAAGAATCTGTGTATCCTACTACTTCTATATGAACTAGCCTAGAGATGTCAATTATATCCAACTGACTACAACTATGTCTGGTCCATTGGATCTGTCTACCTCTGATAGAAAGATTCCAAACTTCCAATCATAACAGTGAATTAGTGTACTTTTCCTTGTGGTTCTAGTACAATAAGTCCTGACTTATGAACATACAAGTTACAAACATTCACTGACACAAGCAGAACTTTCATTATAAACATTGGTTGACATAAACAAATCATGGAGTAGCTCACATGTCCACCAGGAACTGGCACAACTGTGCTCTTGTGTGCACTTGCTGTGGTGTGGTAGTGTATAGTAGAAGACTTACTGGGTTTTTTGAGTGTGCTTAATGTTTATGCTTAACATCGGGTTTATGAACAAATGAACAAAACTGACATGAGCATTCTCTCAGAATGTAATTCATTCATAAATCAGGTATTCATTGTTGGTTTTTTCCTATGTATTTTATCCTCTTTTGCATATATGTAAACATGTTCTTTTGGAGAACTGGCCAGTCTATCATTATGTATTGGCCTCCTTAGCCCTGATAATATTTTTTGCTTTGAAGTATGCTCTGCATAAAATTAATACAGCTACCACTCCTCATTTATTTTATTTTATTTTGAAGAGCAAAATCAAATAGATAAAGACATAAATAGGCTAACATACAACAGTACATATGTTATAGATTTTCAAGACAAGAGTAGCTAATTAACAATGGTTGTTATGTTATCTATTTTTATCATCAAATCTCTTGCTCAGATTAACAGACATAGATATGAAAGATTGGGGAAAAATTGAATATTGAATCTTGCTTTCAAGAAATCTTAATTTTTTCCTTGAGTTTTAAAATTTATTTTAAAGAGAGTATAATAATTGATAAGACATTAGAAGCAGTAAACATTTAGAAGACCAAGATGAGAGAGATATTCAACCATGGGTTTCTGTATTTTTTTTGTCTTTTTTGAGACAGGGTCTCACTATGCAGCTCAGGCTGGCCTTAAGCTCACTTTGTAGCTCAGGCTGGTCTCGAACTCACAACAATCCTCCTGCCTCAGCCTCCCGAGTGCTGGGATTACAGGCATGTGCCACCATGCCTGGCTTGGGTTTCTGTATTGATTTTTTTTTTTTTTTGGTAGAACTAGGGATTGAACTCAGGCCCTTGCACTTGCCAGGGAAGCACTTATTCTACTGAGCCAACTCCCTGGCCCCATGGGCTTTGTATTACACATTGCTGTCCTCAGTGCAGCTGCTCAGATCTCAGATATCAGCATGCAGAGTTAGTGAAGGTGAAAATTCTAAACATTAAATGCTATTTAAAAAAACTGATGGAAATTATGAGTACAATCATCTCAGCCATCCTGTATGTATTTGCATGTTTTCCCTCCTTCCTTTTTTTCCTTATATTTTCTCCTTTCTCTCATCTTCATTGTTTAATCCTTAAGTTCAGTTTCTATATGTTTTGCTGTATCTATTATTCCTTTCAGGTTTTATTTATTCTTTCCATTTCTTACACTGGGGAGACAATTTGATATTTACACATGTGGGTCTGATTTATTTCACTTATTTATAGCCTCCAGTTGCATCTACGTACTTCAAGTTTGTCCTTCTTTATAGCTGAGTAGTACTCCATTGTATAAAAATGACACATCTTTTTCATCCGTTCCTCCAGAGATGGGCATTTTGGTTGTTTCCAAGATTCAGCTATCACAAATTGTGCTGCTATAAACATAAGTGCACATATATAACTATGGTATGATGTTTTTAGTTCTTTTGGGAAAATAATCAGAAGGAGAAGAGCTGGGCTGAATGGGATCTCCAGTCCTAGTTTTTTTTGAAGAGTCTCCACACTGATTTCCATAGTGGTTGTATCAGTCTACATTCCCACCAGCAGTGGAGAACCATTCCTTTTCCCCCACAGCCTCTCCAACATTCGTTATTAGTTGATTGCTTTATCATAGCCATTCTTTCTGGGGTGAGATGGTATTTCAATTTTGTTTTAGTTTGCATTTCTTGAATGGCCAGTGCTGCTATGGAGCATTTTTTTTTTTCATGTATTTATTTGCCACTTGTATTTCTTCCTCTGAGAAGTATTTATTCAGCTGACATGCCCATTTTGGACTGGGTCTTTAAATTTTGGGGACTGAATTTTTTTTTAGTTCTTTATATAATTTAGATAGAAGTCCTTTGTCTGAGTGATTGTTGGTTACAATTTCCTCCCAATTCGTGGTTTGTCTTTTTACTCTGTTGGTGATTTCTTTTGACATGCATTATTAAAACTTCTCAATAATATGAGATCCCAGTTGTTGATTCTTGCAGTATTTCCCATACAGTTTGGTTTTTGTTCATGAACTGTCTGCCTACTCCTGTGTCTTCAAGATTTCCACCCACTTCCTCTTCTAGGAGATTTAATGTTCTGGTTGTAATATTTATATCTTTCATTCATTTTGACTTTAGTTTAGTGCATGGTGATAGACCTGGGTCTAGTTCTAGCTTTCAGCATGTGCAGAGTCAGTTTTTCCAGCACCATTTGTCAAAGAAGCTATCTTTCTTCCAGTGAACATGTTTGACCCCTTTGTCAAAGATAAAATGGCTAAGTGTGTTTGTAGTTGTATCTGCATGTTCTAATGTGTTCCATTGATCCTCAGGTCTGTTGTTTCTTTTGGTTTTTTTTGCCAGTACCATGCTTATTTTATCACAGTAGCTTTGTAGCACAGTTTCAAGTGAGGGATTATAATGCCTCTTGCCTTTTTTTTTTTTTTTTTGCTTTCATTGTCCAAGATGGTCTTTTCTGGTTCCAAATAAATTTTAAGAATGTTTTCTCTAGACTTGTGAGGTAATTGATGGTATTTTAATAAGGATTGAATTAAATCTGTAGAATAAATTTGGGAGTATGGCCATTTTCACAATGGTTTTTCCTATCCAGGAGCAAGGAATATCTTTCAATTTTCTGAAATCCTTTTTGATCTCTCTTGTTTTAGCAGATTGTAATTTTTATTGAATAGATCTTTTACTTCCTTTGTTAGATTAATTAAGTGTTTTATTTTTTGGATGCTATTGTGAAGTGTATTGTTTCCCTAATTTCTCTCTTTGACTTTGTATCCTGCTATGCAATTGAATTTGTTTATTAATTCTAGGAGCTTCTTGGTGAATTTTTTTTTGGTTTCCCACGTAGAGTATCACATCATCTGCGGATAATGATAGCTTAACTTCTTCTTTACCTATTCTTATTCCTTTTATTTCTCCCTCTTGTCTAATGGCTCTAGCTGATGATTCCAGGACTATATTGAATAGCAGTGGTGATAGAGGACATCCTTGTCTTGTACCTGATTTGAGAGTAAAGGCTTTCAGTTTTTCTCCATTTAGAATTATGTTGGCTGTTGGTTTGTCATAGATGGCTTTTATCAGGTTGAGTATAGGCCGTCTATTCCAATTTTCTGTAGGAATACTCTGTATATGTCTACTAAGTCCATTTGTTATAAGGTTTGATTCAGTTCTTCTACCTTTTTGCTAATTTTTTTCTCTGCTTTACTATCTTTTTGTAGTAAGGGGATATTAAGATCCCCTGTTAACCCGGTTCTGCCAAAAAAAGATCCCCTGTTAAGATTGTGATATTGGTTATTAGAGTTTTCATGCCCTTTAAGATTTTCCTTATATTGCTGGGTGCTTCCATATTTTGTGCATACATATTTGTGATTGTTGTCTCTTCCTCTTGAATTTTTCCCTTAATCAGTATGTGGTGACCTTTTTAAATCTTGTTTGATCATCCTTGCTTTGAAGTTCAGATTGTCTGCTAGCAGAATAGCTACCTCTGCTTTTTTCTGAAGTCCTGGAGCAGGAAGTATTGTTTTCCACCCTTTAACTTTCAGTCTATGAATTTCTCAAGGGTTCAATACACAGCATATTGCCCAGCCTCAATTTCCATCTCAGTGTGCCTTGTGGGCCAGGCTGGCATGGCAGGCCCAGGGATCGAACTCCAGCCCCAGTGCTTGCTTGCAGCATATTGTTGGATTTTGTATCTTAGTCCACTCTGCCAATCTATTTCTTTTAACTGGTGAATTGAGTCCATTAACATTGGTGGTTATAACTGATATGTATTGACTTAGGTTTGTCATGTTATTTTCATGCTGTTGGTTCCCTACTTTTCTCCTGTGTTTAGTAGTTTGCCATGTTTGATGGGTTCTTTCTGTTGTCGTTCTTGGAATTGTGGCTTCCAATTTCTTCTATGCAAAAACCACAATTCCAAAATACCAATTTCTTGTGGTATTTTTGATCCCTTTCTAGAATATCTTTTAGTATTCTGTGTGGGATGTGGTTAATCATCACGAAATTCTTTAGTTGTTCTTTGTCATGGAAGTATTTCACTTATCCATTAAACTTGAAAGAGAGTTTTTCCGGGTCTGGGTTAGAATTTGTTTTCTTTCCTTTTTTTCTTTCTTTTTGTATTTTAGGGAAGGGTCTACAGGGTGTTCAGGGCCTCATTACTAAATTAGACTTATGATCTGCCTGTTTACAGCCTCCCAAGAGCTGGGATTACAGCATGCACCACCATGCCCAGCCTCAATTTCCATCTCAGTGTGCCCGGTGGGCCAGGCTGGCATGGCAGGCTCAGGGATCGAACTCCAGCCCCAGTGCTTGCTTGCAGGAATTTGTTTTATTGTAGGACTTGAAGTATTTTGCTCCATGCTCTTCTTGACTTGATGGTTTGTGAGAAGAAATCTGCTGTTCTGAATTTTCCTTTAAATGAGATGTTTCTTTTTTCTAGTGGCTTTTAGTATGTTGTTCTTGTGCTAAATTTGTAGGATCTTGAGTATTATATGTCTGGATATAGTTTTAATTGGGTTGATATTATTTGATGTTCAGTATGCCTCAGTTACCTGAATGTAAGATTCCCCATATTTGGGAAGTTTTCTGTTATTACTTCTGCCCATATTCTGTTTATGTCATTTATGTTGCTTCCTTCTTTCTCACTGATGCCTGTTAGTCTTATGCTGTTCATCTTTGCATCATCTTGCAGCTGCTGAATTATTATTTCTTGGATTCTAATTGTTTTTATGAGATCTTTTCTTACCTTTTCACTAGCTGCAATGGTGTCTCCAAGGTCTGAAAGTCTACCTTCATTTTCATTCAAATGGTTGCCAACTTTTAAAGTTTTTAATTTCTTGTATATCTCTTTGAATTTGCCTCATGCATTCTATTTCTTTCCTATATTGCTCATTCAAGATTTCAATCATAGTTCTATTCTCCTCTATTTTTATCAGAGTCTTCTTTAGAAATGCTTAGTAATTCTTTCATTGTAATTATCATTTCTTTTTTTTAACCTGTGAGATTATTTCTGATCTGATTTCCTCTATACTCTTCTACATTTGTTTCTTTACTTCAGTTGTTATTATGTCAGAGATATCAGGTATGTGGCTTCTAATTTCTTCTATGCTAATGTCTCCTTGGGTTTGTTCTAGGTGGGCTTGGGGCCTGAGAATACATTTTGCTCCTTCTTTTTGTCATTTTCAATTTCAGAGAGAGCTCTTTATTTTGATTTCTGTGATACTTTTTGCAAAAGTTTGATAATAGGTAGCTGTATCACTGCAGTCAGAGCCTCTCTGTAAAGAGTCTGTCTTTTAGGTATCTCTCTTCTGTCAGAGATTCTTGTTTTGTGTGTGTCCAAAAATTTTGCCTTCTCTATTGATTAAGAGTGAGATATTGGTTTCCATTTGACACTGGCCTCTGTCTTTCAGTGTAGGGCTTTGGTGAGGTTATTACCTAAGCACCTCCCGATATTAATACCCAGGGAAAACATGTGGTTTAGGCAGATATGGTTTCCTGTTTACAATAGTACAATTAGCAATTTAATAGCAGCTAATGAAATTTAGAAATTGACAAACTTCTGTAACTAATGAGTTTGTACCTTAGACCATAGGAGCAGACAAGATAGCTGTGTAACAAAGCAGATCTTAAATTGGGAATTTATATTTAAATTAGTTCCCCTGAGGTTTTTTTTTTTTTTCTAATTTCACTTGTCTTTTATTTTATATTTTTAATTAATTTTCTTGAGAAAAAATTGCAATGAGATAGTTTAAAAACAGGTTGGTAGGAGAATTACAACTATTAATACATTGCATATTGTTGTCTTTGTAGTAGTCATTCATAGCACAAGATGCAGACATGATATCCTGTCCAAAAACTGTTAGTACAAATCTTTCTTTTTATTGAATTAAGATAAAGTAGCTGTATATCTATTCTAACTATTTTATATATACAAATACAAAATTGTCTTTCATTTATATCTCTTTTTTTGTTTAGTTTTGTTGGAGATGTGTATTCCATTGCCATCCAAATATTGTATGAATTCAGCAAAATAATCCAATATAGACCAGTAGTCCACAATAGTAGTGGGTTATCCACAGGATTGGCAATGTCCAAAGCTGATGACTTGAGCCTTCCACAGCTCAGCATATTAACATGGCTTCACTTTTTATACCTTGTATCTATACTTTTCTGCTCGATGGTTAAGACTGAGATAAAGCAAGACCTATATAACAAGAAATGTAACTTTTGTATCTGACAAGGTCAGTCAAGGCCCCTCAGAACTTGTAAAACCCTATACTGCACTTTGTAGATCTTTTGTCAGTGTCAGCCTTGTGGATGAGTCACAGCCACTACTTGACCAGTTTGCTTTCTGTGAAAGCCTGAGAGAATGTTTTCTTCCCATGTGACTCTCCTTAGGCACACTCTTCATCATTGGTCACATTCCTCTGTGGCCCCATAATCTCCTTGATCAGAAAATTTGGGACACAACTGAGTTAAATGATGTTACAGTATAGGTTCTCCTATGTCCTGAGTCCTCACTGGCTGTGAAAGGCTAGGGCTAAAATGTTGGCTGTCCTTGAAGCCCATATTTTTCTCTAATTTTCAGTCTGCAAAATTAGATTGTTAACCCTCCAAAAGAGAAACTTATTATTACCTGCAACGTATGCAGTTGGGTTTAACCTCACTATCTGTCTGAATATCAAACATCTTAGGCATAAGATGGAACATGTATTTTCCATCAAGTGTTGATATGTTAAGCCTTAGGTCTCTACAGAATATGGAAGAAGAATTTAAAAATTTAAAAAATATGAATAAGCAGTTATATAATTTTACACATAAATTTAGAAATCTAACCATATACATCATTGTAGCAGGACAGTGCTGTGACACTTTTTTCTTGTCTCTTTTTGTTTATTACCCTTAAAAAAATTTGCTTGAGATACAGTTTGGCCATAATTGGTATGTCATGACAAGTAGTAAGTATTTAGAAGACCAGAATGACAGGCACTCCAAATATAAGCCCACTATTACACATTGCTATCTTCAGTGCAGTCGCTCAGTTCACAAGTATCAGCATATTTAGTTAGTCAGGGTGAGAATCCCACCAAGTAACTGCTAGTTTCAACAACCTACTGATAGTTCTCAGGATCACTGCCTTATCCATCTTACGCAAATAAATGTATGGCTTTGCCCCTGTCATGTTTCCTAGCTTTTCTCCTTGGCCTGTTTTCATTGTCTAATCCTCAAATTCTCACTTTCCTTATAATTGTGTTATACCTTTCTATTTGTATTTCTTCTTCTGAGGTCTTAGACTAAGGAGACTATATGATATTTACACATGTGGGCCATATTTATTTTGCTTATAAGTATATCTTCAAGTGGCATCCACTTAAATATGAAGGCTTTGATTTTATTATTCCTTATAGCTGAGTAATACTCCACTGTATAAAAATACCACATTTTTTTCAACCATTCTTTAGGTGAAGGGCATCTTGGTTGTTTCTAAGATTTGGATTTCACAAATTATGCTGCTATAAACATAGGTACACATATATTAGTATGATAGATGTTTTCAGTTCCTCTGGGAAAATTCCCAGTAAGAGGATAGCTGGTTTAAATTGGATTTTCAGTCCTATTTTTTTAAAGGAGTCTCCACTCTGATTTCCATAATGGTTGCACCAGTCTACATTCCCACCAGTAGTGGAGAAGGGTTCCTTTTCCCCCACAGCCTCTCCAGCATTTGTTGTTTGTTGATTTCTTTATGATAGCATTCTTTTTGGGGTGAGATGGTATCTCAGTGTTGTTTTAATTTTCATTTCATGGATGGCTAATGATATGGATTGTTTTTTCATATATTTATTTGCTTCCTTAATTTCATCCTCTGAGAAGTGTGTGATCATCTCAGATGCCCATTTCTGGATTGGGTCTTTGAATTTGGGGGCACTAGTGTTTTTCAGTTCTTTATAAATTCTAGAAACCAGACCTTTGTCTGAGTGCTTATGTGTTAAGATTTTTTTCCAAATTTGTGGGCTGTCTTTTTATTTTGTTGGTAATTTCTTCTGACGTGCAAAAACTTCTCAATAAGCGGAGGTCCCAGTTGTTAATTCTTCAAGTGTTACCCATGTGATTTGATTTTTGTTCATGAATCCTTTGCCTACCCCTATGTCTTCAAGAGTTCCTTCTACTTTCTCTTCCAGGAGATAGAGTGTTTCTGTTTTAATGTTTAGATCTTTAATCCATTTTGACTTTAGTTTGGTGAATGGTGATAGATCTGGGTCAAGTTTTAGTTTTCAGCATGTAGAGAACCAGTTTTTCCAGCACCATTTGTTAAAGAGGCTATCTTTCTTCCAGTAAGTGTGTTTGGCCCGTCTTGTTGAAGATCAGGAGGCTGAGTGTGTTCATAGAGGCTTCTGCATCTTCTAGTCCATTCCATTGATCCTCAGGTCTACTTTGTTGCTAGTACCATGCTGATTTTATTGCAGTAGCTTTGTAATATAATTTCAAGTCAGGAATTGTGATGCCTCCTGCCTTGTCTTTGTTGGCCAAGATTGCCTTTGCTATTCTAGGTCGTTTGTGGTTCCAAATAAATTTTAGGATTGATTTCTCTATATCTGGGAGGTATGTTGGTGGCAGTTTGATAGGGATTGCATTAAATCTGTACAACAATTTTGGGAGTGTGGCCATCTTCACGATGTTGGTTCTTCCTTCCAGGAGCAGTGAATATCTTTCCATTTTCTGAAATCTTCTACAATCTCTTTTTTTCAGAGTACTGTAATTTTCCTTGAAAAGATCTTCGACTTCTTTAGTTAAATTAATTCCAAGGTATTTTATTTTCTGCAATGCTATTGTGAAAGGTAGTGTTTCTCTAATTTCCCTCTCAGTGTGTTTGTTATCTGTGTTGAGGAATGCTACTGACTTTTGGGTGCGGACTTTGTATCCTGCTATGCTACTGAATTTGTGTATCAATTCTAGTAGCTTCCCCTGAGCTCTGTCTGGGCACCTCCCATTCACACACATGGAGTCTTCTAGGCAGCCCAGCTCACCCCAGTTACCCGTTACCACTTCTGTGCAGAGAGGATGCTCCTGGAGGTCTGGGCCTCAGTCTGGGCTTTGCTGAGACCAGCAGTTGGCCTGAGCTTATCAGGTCTAATTTGGACTCAATTGACAGAATATCACTTGGGCTTGGCTGCTGTGTTCAGCTCCTTCCAGCTGAGCCCAGTCCAAGTGGACCTGCTAGTGTGGAATGGGCCCTCTAGGCCCCCATGGCTGAGGGTCCTGGGCTCCTTCCTGGTATGCGAGTAGGCTCGCTCTGCCTGCGGCTGCTGGTCCTGCAGCTTCTTTTTGGTAGGCTCGCCGAGGTGGAGTACATTCATTTCTTTTGATTAATATACTAGCATGGTATATCTTTTACTATCTAGTCACTTTTAATCTATATGTTTTTCTATTTAAAATGGGTGTCTTGGGCAGGCAGTGTAGCTCAGCGGAGTAAGGGCTTGCTTCTGTAAGTGCAGGGACCAGGGTTCGATCCCTGGTTCAGCATGCCACGCCAGCCCCACCTTCAGGGCGCTGAGCCGGCAATGGAGTCTGGGCGCGGTGGTGCGTGCCTGAAAACTCAATACTAGAGAGGCAGAAAGCAGGAGGATCACTGTGAATGTGGGCTGCATACTGAGACCCTGTACAAAAAAAAAAGCCTAAGATGGGTGTCTTCTTTTACAGTCCATTCTCATAATCTGTCTTTGAATTGAAAGGCAGATTGAAATTCAATTTCGCATTGAAATCACCAATGTCTGAAGTGATTATTAATGTACCTAGATTAATATTTACTGTTTTTCCCATATTCTGTTTGTTGCCCTTACTGTATTTGTTACCATATTCTATTTGTTCCAATCTTTGTCTTCCCTCTTTTCTGCTTATCACGGTTTAGATTAGACAGTGTATATGATTCCAGTTTCTCTTATTTCTTAGCATATTAATTATCCTTTTTCCCCTTAACTTTTAAAAGTGATCTTTAGAATTTATAGAATATGCTTACAACTAATCCAAGCACACTTGTAAGGATGCTATACAACTTCATATGTGTAAGAATAAAACAAGCCTAACTCTTCTTCCCTGCCCCTTATATTGTTGCCATCATTCACTTTATACTTACACATGACTTATAACTGAAAGAGCAGTAAATCAAAGGAGGAGGAAAATCACAAATTTTGAGGTTGTAC
Organism: Ctenomys sociabilis; assembly: GCA_004027165.1. NCBI lineage: Eukaryota > Metazoa > Chordata > Mammalia > Rodentia > Ctenomyidae > Ctenomys > Ctenomys sociabilis. Next base: position 14,278 of record PVKA01028084.1, read on the forward strand.
TAACTGATTTTACTATCTCTAGACTTTGTCAGCCTTTCTGATAAACCTGAATATTTTGTCTTGTTGTGGTATCCATACTTTTTAAAGTCTACAGAAAAGAGACGCTGTAGAGGTTATTCGGTTGTACAATGATTAAGAGAGTAGAAAATTTTGCACAACACTCTGATTTTTTTCTAAAAAACAAAAACCACAGTTGATTGACTCAAAAAGCCAAAAACCAAGAAAAATGCATTTAAGTTTTGAAAAAGGCAAAGGATCTGGGCCTGTTGGTGCATACCTATAATCCCAGAGCTTTAGGAGCCTGACACGGGCAGATCACAAGAGCCCAACCCAGGCAATTTAACAACTACTTAAAGTCTTGTCTCAAATAAAATACACAAAAAAGTTTAGGTTTATCATTGAAAAAGCATGACCTTTAAAATAGGAATGTCATTATCAATAATTCCTTTGAAATGAGTCTCTACTATGGCCTGAATGTTTGTGTCCTTCCAAATCCACATGTTGATACTTAACCTCATGTGTTGGTAGGAAGAGATGGGCTTTTGAGGACACACAGGAGGCAGCATCTCTGGGGAACAGACCCTCACCAGACCCTGAATCTACTGTTGCTTTGATCCTGGACTTCCCCGCCTCTAGAGCTCCAAGCAATAGTATGTGGCTTGTAAACTACTCAGTCTAAGGTATTTTGTGATAGCAGCCTGAGTAAACAGAGACTGTTTCTAAAGAAGGCACAGGCCTGTGCAGATAGGGGCAGGGGCTCCTGCAGAGCATCCTTTGACTCACACAGAGCCGTGGGCTCAGAAGGGCCCTGTACGTGGTTTAGTGCTCTGCAGTTGTCATCCTAAAATGCTTAATGCTGCTTTGGAAGGAAGTTTGGTTTCCACTGTACAGTCATCCTGCAGTCATGTTGCAAGTACTGGTAGATGGGTGACAAAAATAGTCAAGCACTTGGTTCATGGCCTATAAAAATGTCCAGAGAAAATGGGAGTTTCTGAGGGCTGGAAGGATGGTAGGTATGACCAAATCTGTGAGGCTGTGAAGGGCACAGTTGGCCTAAATGCAGATTTTTTTTTTTTCTCATCATGTTTCTACCATGAAATTGGAAGAGAAAATTTTACTCAGAGCTTGGAGGGCTATGTCTGCCAAATAAATACCAGTGAGCAATTTCAACTACTCCCATTCTCAACATGTTAACTACAAACTAAATTACAAAAACTAGGAGGCAGTATCCTGAAGGGGAACACACATTATGCAAATAGACATATCAAGTATAGTGGTACCTATCTGTAATGGTTGAGGCAGGAGGATTGCAAGTTCAAGCCCAGCCTGGGTAACTCAGTGACTGTGTCTTAGAATATATATATATATATATATATATATATATATATATATATATATATATATATATATATATATAAAGGCTAGTGATGCAGCTGGATGTGAAAGCACTGGGTTCAATCCCCAATACCACACACAAAAAATAAATACATAAATAAAAAGAATAAGGAATGAAACTATACCCTTCAGGAGGAGAGTGCTAGGCACGTGCCACAACTGAAACACTTCCAAGCTTGGTCCTCAATGATGGGAAAGGAATCCCAGTTCAACTCCATCCATTCCATAAGCCCTCTGTTAAATGATTTACCTGTGGTCTGCAGTGACCAGAGCACCAGAATTTGGCTCTTAGAGATTGTTACAGGCATCTTTCAACATTTTCTGATATCAAAAGATATTAAAGATAACAGAAAACAATCACTGATTTTCCTATCCAGGGACCCTAAAGGCATAAAGAGCAGATAAAGGAAATGGAATCTGAGAGAAGTACAGTGACTTGCATGAGATAACACACAGCAGTTAAAGCCCAGGTTCTTTGCCGTTGCCTCCCTGAAGGTGGGACCCATAACCTGGGAATAATTCGTGTGCTCTCAAGTCAACATCATAAAGGGGTCAAGGAATGAGCTCCCCAAACCACCACATGCGTTAGATTTTGAACTGAACAGATCGTCAGTGAGATGTAATATGACTTTTAAACTTAACTGATTTTCAGCAGTAACATGTTTGAAAATCATTGCCGAGAGGACCCTGACATATTCTGCAAGCCAAAGTGATGCTATCAAGAATATGATATGACATTAAGTTAGGACACAAAAGTGACTTCTTGATAGGACAGATTATTGATGAAACAAATACAGGAGTGTCTGTTGTGAGTCATGTATCCTCCAAGACCTTTAAAAACAAGTATTTTTTTTCTCTCAAATATTTAAAGCATAGTTTAAAATATGAGCTATATTTTTATATGAGTCTGAAGTTTTGAGCTGAAGCTTTCATAAAATACTAACCTAATGGAATCTTTTTCTCTGTTTTGAAAATGTGTATCTCACATTTCTCCTACTGTTGATGACTGTTTTCTACTACCCTATGTAATAATTTAGTGTGACGTGACATAAAACCTCAGCATGAAATTATATGCTTACCTTCCCAGAAGCAGCACAACAGAAATTCAGGTCATGATCTTTGGTGGCAGACTCTCTGGGTAAATCATGGCTCACTAATGGCCTGGTTGAGTGACATGGGCCAGTTACATGAGAAGTATTAAGTTCTGGACTCACTCAAAGCTCCAGTCCCAGTTTGTTTATGTACACTTGTGTTCCCTTTCTTAAAGGGAGTCTCTAAGATTGCACATGTCTAGTCCCACACAAAACCTGCATCTGCTTTTGTTTTGGTACAAATTACTTAACCTTTCTACACTTCAGTTCACCCTCTGTAAAATAACCAAAACATTGTGTTAGTTGGCTTTCCACCACTATGACAAAATACCTGAGAAAAATATACTCACAAAAAGAGAAGGTTTATTTTGGTCATGTTGCTCGAGGGCTATGGAAGCATAGTGTGTCAAGGTGGGAATAGGAGGCAGAGGAGGCCTATTTATGCTGTAGTGGAAAAAACAGAAAAATAGGAGAGAGCCAAGGTCCTAATCTCCCTTTCAGGAACACACCTCCAGTGAACTAACTTCTTTCCCCTACTAAAGTACCCCTCACCTTCCAGTAGGGTCATAAACTGACAAAAAATATTCCTCAACACATGGGCCTTTGAAGGACATTCTAGTTGCAATCTATACAGACAGAATAAGAGTGTACTAGTCAGCAGCTCTGCCACTGTGGGAAAAAAGCACCTGTAGTTTAAAAGAGAAATGGTTTGTTTTGGCTCACAGTTTCCAAAGTGTAAGTCCCTCACCGGGTAGCTCCAAAGCACAAACACCAGGGTAGAAGCACATGGGGAAGGAAAGCTGCTCAATTAATAGCATCAGGAAACAGAGAGCAGGGGACAGTCCCTAGAGGAAGAGGTCAGGATTAGACAGACTCCCCAAAGCCATGCCCCTGTGACACATCCAGAAGTGTGCTCCATCAATCTCATAGGCCTCTCTCAAGCCAATGAAGTTGACAATCAAGACTGACCATCATGAAAAGTCTTAGCTCACTGTGCAGATTATATAAGAGGTTCTATGTAAAGTAAATAACACAGTGAGTGACTCACAGTAACCATTCAGAATAGGAGAACGAACATTTAAATGTTAATGATGGTGATCAGAATTACTGAATACATTATTTTAATCTAAGCATGTTAAAGAGCTCTTGAGTATCAGGAGCTCCACTATTTGTACAGACCTAAGGACCAACTGTGTGGAAGGTCTGACTCCTTGCAGAAAGAGGCTCTAGACTTCTTGGCAGCACTTCATTCAGATGAATCATGAAGCTGAAGAAAGCTTGGTCAATGAGAATTTGTTCGAGACTCTGAGACCAAAGCATAAGAAGATTAAAATTTTATAACAGTTTTCCTTTGGGCATAATAATATTAGTAAAGTATATTCTCATTAAATGAAAGCACATACTTTTCTTCTTTTCTTTTTTTTTTTTTTTCCTTTTTGTTGGTAGAATCAGGGACTGAACTCAGGCCCTTGTGCTTGCCAGCAAAGCACTTATTCCACTGAGCCATCTCCCCGGCTCTAATAATTTATTTATTTATTTATTGGTGGAACCGGGGATTGAACTCAGACCCTTGCACTTGCTGGGGAAGTGCTTATTCTACTGAGCCATCTCCCTGGCCCTGGCTACTTTTCTTGCATATTAGACAGAGCTAAGTATTTTTGTGAGGTATATAACATTCTTAAATGGCAGTAGTGATTCTGCTACTGGCTCTAGGCAGATCTTTCAAATGCTCTGGTGGAAAGCAGATCTCTGTCACCTTTGGTTGCTAAGTACTATGGATTGAATGTTTAATTTCCCTCCAAGATTCAGATGTTGAAATCCTAACCCCAGAGACAACAGATTTAGGATATTTAGCCTTTGTATGTGAGTAAGGTATGTGGGTGGAGCCCTTATGAATAGGGTTAGAGCCCTTATAAAACAGACCCCACAGAACTGCTTGCCCCTTCCATGAGGTGAGTATACAGAAAGAAGGTAGCATATCTGTCTTAGGAAATAGGCTTTCACCAGACACCAAATCTGTCAGCACTTCCATCTTGGAATTCCCAGATTCTTAAACTCTGAAGCATATGTTTTGGTTACTTGAGTGCTACCCAATTTATGCTATTTTGTTATAACATCTTGAATGGAATAAGACTGTAAGTGATGCTTACATGCTTTGACTATGAAAGAACCATTGTACTTCATATAATTAAATATAGAAAAGTTGTTTTATTGTAGTACTCTGAGATGATACAGGACACCAAGAGTGAAGTGCATGTGTGTGGCCAACCACCCAGAGAAAGCAATTAGATCAAGGCTTGAGAGGTGAAATATAAAACAGGGACTTCATAAGAAGACTTATCTGCTGGTTTAAAAAGTCTCCATTATTAAGGGAAAGAAACTCATCTGAAAAGAATGCATACCATATAATTCAAATTCTAGGAGCCAGGGAGATGGCTCAGTGGAATAAGTGCTTCCCTGGCAAGCGTAAGGGCCTGAGTTCAATCCCTGGTTCCACAAAAAAAAAAAAAAAAAAAAAAAAGAAGAGAGAAAAAACAAATTCTATGACATTCTGGAAAAGGCAAAACTATGAAGACAGCAGAAAGATCAGTGGTTGTCAGGAGTTGGGTGGGAGAAGAGATCAAAGGGCAGATTACAGAGGGAGTTGAGGCAGCGAGACTATTCAGTGTGCTTCAGTTGTGTGGGTGCCCAGCACTGCGTGTTTGTATACATCCATACCACCTACAGGAGCAAGAGTGGAGCCTCATGCCCAGGGTGGCCTCCAGGGGGGGTGGTGACATGAGACTGTAGTTGCTCATGGTAACAAACGGTTCGTTCTGGGGCCAGATCTTGTTAGGGTGGTGGTGAGCAAGGGAGGCAGTGTGTGCGCTGGGAAGGAAGAGATGGTGACGTTGTACTTTCCTTCCCATTCTACTGCAAATCGAAACTGCTCTACAAAATTAATTTTAATTTAGAAAAATCAGAGGACATCTTTGGGAAGTCACAGAAATGAAAAGAGGAAGACGTTAACCTCAAAGTGGTGAGCAATCCAGAAGTTTAAGAACAGCTCATGGGTACAGTTTCATTGTAGCATGCACGTACTCCAACCCTCAAGTAATCCTGACTCATGAGCTACTGCATGTCAACATGAGTACATTCCATTACGTTAGTGACAGTTATCTTTTCATTTATCTTGGAAATATTGTATTTTTCTTTAGCAAAATTATGTATATTTTCCATGTACAATACTTTGATACTTTGAAATATGTAGACACTACAGTAGCAGGATTGACCTGGACTAATGCATATCATCTAATACACATCATTTTTTAGTGGTGATAATACTTGAAATTCAGTCTGTTAGTCATTTTCAAGAACATAGTGTTTATTGATATTAACCATAACACTGTATCGCGCAGTTTCTCAAATTTACTCCCCCGTCTGACTTCACAATTTTCTTCACTGAGATTCCCCCATTACACATAGTCCTTTCCTAATTTTTCTTTTATATTTTCATAAAGTTCAGACAATGTAAAAGAATTTTAGTTCCTCAGATGGCGCAGGCCTCACACTCCTCTCTACCATGGCTCTGAAGGGCTCTTAGATGCCACCTAGAGATTAAAACAACTACGTGACATTTTTAAAAAGTGACAGAGGAAGTGGGATTTGTTGGGACATAGATCTTGCAGGCTCCAAGGAAACCTGCACTCTCAACCAAAGGGACCTTAGCAATCAGAAGCAGGATCTTCCCTCCCCTGTCTCCAGGAAGTGAAAATATTTTGTAGGACATTTTTGTCCCTGACTACAGGTAATCCAGCCTCTGGTTCCTCATTTGTAAAGCAGGGATGAAAGCAGTGCAGCCTGCACATGGCCCCTGGAAGGAAAGCGCATGTTCTATATTTATAATTGTTGGGGTTTCCCCATTAAACACTCCATACTTGTCAGTCACTTCTGACTATTTCTAAGTTTTCCACAGGTTGGATCTTTACTCAATCAGTCCTGCGGATTGGTTTGCCTTGAACATGATGACATGTATGTTTGTGTGCATGTATGCATACCCTTAGAGGGCTATACACAAGCATACCTGATGTCACAAAGTGAACTCTAGCTTCAAATGGGGAAGAGTCTAGGTGGCTAAATTGTAAAATAAACTTGGTAATAAGACAAACTAGGCCCCAACATGGGACCTAAGTATGCCATTTTATCTTTCAAGGTCCTTGGGGGTCACAATGTCCTGAATGTTTGTGTCACCCCAGAAGTCACATGCTAGAGCCCTAATCCTGATGTGATGATGTCTGCAGGTGAGGCTTTAGGAGGTAAGTAGGTTACCAGGGTAGTCTTTATAGTGGGATAAGGCTCTGGGGAAAAAGAGCAGAGAGCTCGCTCACTGTCCTGCCATGAGAGCAAGGAGACATCTGTGAGTCAAGATGTCACCAGGCCCAGCCACTCTGATACCTTGTGTTGGGGCTTCTGGCTTCTGGAACTGTGGGAAACACAATTGGATTTAAATTTTGTTTAAGTCACTTATGGTGATGTGTCACAGAGGTTCCAACTGACAGAAGAGAATGACAAGCTGGAGTGTGTTCTTATGCTTTTGTCAGTTGTGTGGTACTAGGGATTGCATCTGATAGGCAAGTGCTCTACCACTGAGTTGCACCCCAATTCACAGGGTTTTGTTTAAAAAGAGTCCTTTTACATAGGTAAAGGACAGCATTTCTGCTATAAACCCTGGGTTCATGAAGGCAAGAGATTGGTGGGAAAGATGGCACAGGACAGAAAACAAATGGCTTAAAGTGTCTTTAACTCAAAGTACAACATCCACAGAGCCAAAGACTGACTACAGGTGACTGACTACAGTGTACTGCCATACACTGGTGACAATGTTTCAGGATTATTTATTACTATATTTTATCTGTATGTTTTATGTAAGTCATCATTAAGTAATAAAATGAACTTAAACTAAATGAGTAAACCACTCAGGGTAGTATAAGCTTAAATATTGTAAAGTCTTCAACAACAGGAGATCTACTTGCTGGTTTTTTTTATCAGGTTTAAGATCTTTAATACATAAATACTATCCTCATTTTCTTTATTAAGAACACAACTTATTAAATTCAAGAGCAAGAAGTAACACTCATAAATATCTATGCACCAAACACAGGAGCACCCAACTATGTAAGGCAAATCTTAAGGGACATGAAAAACTTAATGTCTAAGAACACAATCTTAACAGGAGACCTAACACACCCTTATCTCAAAAAGATAGGTCAACCAGACAAAAAATTAGCAAGGAAGTAGCAGAACTGAACCAGAGCTTGGAACAAATGGACCTGGTGGACATATACAGAGTGTTCCACCCAACCACAGCTGAATACATTTTTTTCAGCTGCACACGGGTCATTTTCCAAAACAGACATACTAGTCCAGAGGTCATGCCTCAAGAACACAACTTATTACCTTATAGGTATGATATATTACTGGCTTTACTGGGTCTTAAGAGAACTCAAGCATTTAAAAATCAAGACCAATTTTATATGCAGCCCAAAGTCTAGAGTTCTTCCCTAGCCTGTGTGGACTCTTGGGTTTAATCCCAGAACTGAAAAAAACAAAGAAAAATAGAAACACCTTCTTAAAGTGTGGCAGATTGCTTAAACTATGCACAGAATATACAAGGAGAGATAAACCTAAACCTGCAAGATCATTGAAAATATCATTGGCTATTTCAAGGCTGTTGTGACTCACATACTGGTATGTCCTCAGTACCTTAATGGTTATCTCCATTCCTCTTTTGTAAATTTAGGCTTGTCTCCTTTCAGAGAAACTTTGAGCTTGTTACTGTACAGGTGGGGAAATGGAGATTAGCAATAAACAGCAATAAATGAAGACAAAAGCAGACTTAGTAGAGGAGCAAGTCGAGGCTAGGAGAGGTCCCTTCTGAGGATGCTCCTGCTACTACAGCAATCCCAGGTGATCCTCATCTTTAGTCTAAACCCAGGAAATTTATTAGCAACATGGAAGGAGCTTAACATGAAGAAAAAGAATGTCTGGCTATGCAGCAGAACAGCACAGTGAAAATCTGGGTGAACACATTTCATAAGAAGGCATTAGGCAAGAGGTGTCTGGCAGGACTGGTAACAGGCCCCAGCCTCAGGATCAGAGTTCTAAAAAGGGACCTGGCAACAGGCCTGAAAGGAGATGAATACGAGACAGGAAATCTGGACCAGATCCTTAGCCTAGGAAGGTGGGGGCAATGGGCGGGGGGGTAGGATGCCTCAGGCACCAAAGGATGGTTTGTTGATAAGTCCTGGAACTGGCTTATTTCATATAGACTAGTACTGATACTGACTGGAGACAAGGAACAGCTTTGCTGATAGCTTCAGCAATGCATAAAAAAATTAAAGCATTCATTTATTGTTACATATATAACTTAAACGAGCATGAACAGCCTATTGGTAGGCAAGCTGAAATGTAACCATCCTGCTTTCATTCCAAAATTCTCCTAGTTGAAGATTATCAAAGAAGCTGCAACACTCTTGTTTCATTTGAATTCTGGCTAACCATTTCTTGCAAAGACTGCAGACTGACCAGCTGGCAGCAATAAAGCAAGGTTGGGGATCCCAACAAGCAAGGTGGGGACGCATAGAGACTAGGAATGAGGGGAACTGCTGAATACAGACAGGTATGGCAAAGAAAGGGACTCAAACCTTCCTTTATTTCTCCACAGCTCTGAGCAGCTATTTTGCTTTATTTTAGTTATAGAACATAGAGCATTTTCAAAAAAAGCAGAAATGGTTAGTGATGAGAAAACTTCAACCCTGAACACTTCCTCCCTGCCAAATTCCCTTCCCCCCCCCCCCCGATTTGGCATGGAGGCCTCCCTTTGCCTGTTCTGCTCCTTAGTCTGAGATAGCAGTTTGCAGAACTGTAGCCTTCCATAGGAATAAGCCACCCCTTTCATTACTGAGAAGCATTTGCCAAGGGATCTGGGTGTGATGGTGCATGCATACTTGTAATCCCAGCTACTCCAGAAGCTGAGGCAAGAAGATATCAAGTTTGAGACTAGCCTGAGCAGCTCAATGAGACTCTGGATCTAACTAATATTTTTAAAAGGGTTGAGGATGTAACTCACTAAGTGCTTACCATTCTATGCAAGTATTATAGATGGCTAAATTAGGTAGAAATATTATAGGCAGTCAGGAAAGGCTAAGCCCTGGAGGGAGTGATTGCAGAGGTTGAAAATATATTACAGCTGCAGCTGGAGGCACATCTGCTGAGGGTCAGGCCTCAAGATAAAGATGGAATGACCAGGCCTGCATCCTCCCCAAGGGATAAAGCAATATACTAAAATTGGTATCTCCTGCTCCAAAAAAATCCAGATAGACATCAGTCACCCAGGTTGGTGAATAACCTCCTGACTCATCTCTTCCAAAAAAGGCCCTTGTACTTTCCATATACATTTGCTTTTAGTCTTGCCCCAGAGGACATAAATACTTAAGGAATTGTTTTATAGAACATTGACTTTTAGAGTTGGAGATGAGAGAGAGACCAATACAGGTGGGCAGGGGAAAAAGTGCTAAAAGGTACTGTCCACAGCAGACCAATAATGGCAATAATTTGCTGATATTCTACTTGGATAGAAATGGAAAATACTCAGAAATTCTGTCGTGCTCGCTTTGGCAGCACATGTACTAAAAAAATTCTGTCGAGATTTTCTAGTTTGATAGTAACATCTGTTAAGCGTGATGATAGACTAAAATGCAAAGTAAGTTTTCAGTGTAGCTCAGAGTCCAGCTTTTATGAAGTCCTGAACTTATCCCCAGCATCACAAAAACGAATTTTAAAACATCAGTGTTTAAAACTTGGTAAGAAAGTCGGGCGTGGTGGAGCAGGCCTGTAATCCCAGCACTCGGGAGGCTGAGGCAGGAGGATTGTTGTGAGTTTGAGACCAGCCTGAGCTCTAAGTAAGCTTAAGGCCAGCCTGAACTTCATAGTGAGACCCTGTCTCAAAAAAAAAAAAAAAAAAAAAAAAAAAAAAAAAAAAAAAAAAAAAAAAAAATAAAACTTGGTAAGAAAATAACATTTCAAAAATTGAATTTCTAGGGCAGGGAAAACAGCTCAGTGGAATAAGCACTTGCCTGTCAAGAGCAAGGGCCTGAGTTCAATCCCCAGTTCCACAAAAAAAAAAAAATGAATTTCCACAAAACATTTTATGAGTATGTCTGTGAATAAAAATGAATGGGAGGGGGCTGGTGAGATAGCTCAGCAGGCTAAGCACTTAGGCAAGTGCAGGGAGTGGGGTTCGATCCCAGGCACCACATGCTGATCACCAAGACTGGGTATGGTGGTGCACACCTGCACACCCAGCAGTAGGGATGCTGAAAACTGGAGGATCACTAGGAGTGTGAACTGCATAGTGAGACTCTGTACCAACATTTTAAAAAAGTGAGGGAGAATACAGCTATAGTGGCATCAGGTATAGTTTTCATTTTTTCTCTCTCTAGATCCCTTTCATGAAAGGTAGGGTAGGCTGGCCAGATAGCTCTTCTTAGGCAGGCCTGGAGACCAGGGTTGGATCCCCAGTGTGCCTGCCACCAGGGCGTGCTGAGATGGCAAATGAGACGAGGCATGGTAGCATGTGCCCGTAATCCCAGCATGTAGGAAGCTGAAAACAGGAGAATCACTACATAGTGAGACCCTGTAGACCCTGTACTAAATATATGAAGAAGGAGGAGGAGGAGGAAGAAGAAGGAAGAAGAAGGAGGAGGAGGAGGAGAAGGAGAAGAAGGAGAAGAAGAAGGAAGAAGAAGAAGGATGAAGAAGGAAGGAGGAGAAGGATGAAGAAGAAAGGAGGAGAAGAAGAAGAGGAAGAAGAAGGAGGAGGAGGAGAAGGAGAAGGAAGATGAAGAAGGAAGGAGGAGAAGGATGAAGAAGGAAGGAAGAGAAGGAGGAGGAGAAGAAGGAGGAGGAGGAGGAGAAGGAAGAGGAAGAGGAGAAGAAGGAAGAAGGAGAAGGAGGAGAAGAATGAGGCAGAGAGTGGAGAGCAGTTACGTTACAGTTCATAACACATACCACAGGAGCTTTTAGGTAGGAGTGTGTGTGCATATATACAGTGCATATAAAAAGGCAAGAATATAACTTCTGTGTGGTCCAAACATTAATGTTCCTAGTTTAAATCCAGTGACAAAAGGTGGTGGTAGGGTTATCTAGGACTAGAAAGAATGTCTTTGCATGTATTTAGTACACAGGTATAATAACAAAGCACCTATTATGGACCAAGCCTATACAAGGGCTGAAAATAGAAAGACAAGGGCCCCAATGACCCATGATTTTACAATCTAGTGTGATTCCAAAAGACCAGGACCAATATCACATTCGGGGAAGAATGAGATGAAAACCAAAGTGGAAGTCCTAAGTGCAACAGGTTTTCTTGGGGTGGGTGTGGTGGGGATGGGGGACAGGGAGGCTTGGTGGGGACCCCGGCCAGGGCCTCTGCCAGCTAAGCACAGGCTCTACTACTGAGCTACCCTCCAACTCTTAGAATAGGAATAGGCTAGCTGGTAGCTTTGTGGGAGTAGCAATCCCTGAGTGGGGTCCACCTAGGCAGCTTACCCCACTGACCAAGCTGTGGGTACTTGGAGCTGACCCTGGGACTACCAAGGCGGGCTGCCTGGAGGCTGAAGACGCCCTCCTGCCAGCCTCCCCTCCCAGCCAGCCCAGGGCTGCTCCCGGGGCAGGGAGGTTTGGCACGGCGACACTGATAGCCCCAGTGGGACAGTCACGGCTGAGACACTGGCCCCTCTCATTGTTTTAGGCCGGGGCTTCCTCTTTTGGCAAAGGAGGAGCGGCAGGCTGAGCGGGAAGGGGACGGGAGCCTTCGGGATGTCTATTGCTGCCGCTCCTTCCCCTCTCCGGGAGCTTGGGTTTCCCGGGGTGTGTGCGGATTCTCAATAAAAAGGGAAAAGCACGATCCAAGTTAATTTTCCAGCGCCGGGAGGAAATGCTGTTTCCTGCATCGTACAAAACTGGTGCCAAGAAGACTGACACGGGAGCCCATTGTCCCGTAACAATGCGGTGATGTGGAAGGACGCCTGAGAAAACAGATCGAGGCCGAGGCGCGCGTTTGATCCTCACCCGGGCGGTGTGTGTGGGGGTGCGTGCCTGTGCCTGCGTGGGTGTGATGGTATGGACGGCGGAGTGTGTGCCTGCGCTGTGCTGTGCTGTGCTCTGTGTGTGTGTGTGTGTGTGTGTGTGTACGCGTATGTGCCTGTGCGTGTAGCTACTCGGGCTGTTCGAGCGCTTGTTTTCCTGGAGAGTTCCCCAAGGTAGGAAGAAACCTGGTTGTCTAAAACTTCCAAAAGGAAGGAAGGAAAGGGAAAGGAAAGGAAGAGAAGGAAAGGCCAAAGCAGAAAGAAAAAAAGACAACGAAAGGAGAGAAGGAAAACCGAGAAAGTAAAACGGCCCAGCAGTCACTGGGTCGTGAGCCCGCGGGGCCAGCACGACAGCCACACCCGCCTGACCACCTGATCCTCGGGGCTCTGGGCGCTCCGCCGTGCTCCACCTCCGCGGGAGCGGACGGGGCCGCGGGGCACAGCGCCCGACCGAGGCGACTCGAGGTTCGCGGCACCTGGGTGCGCCGGGGTCAGCGCCCTGGCCTCAGGTCAAAGCGCTGCGCTCTGGCGGCCGCGGGGTCACCCCAGCTCCCGCGTCGCCTCCTCGCCCGGTGCGCTCACGTAGTCAGGGACTGGGGACGTGAAGTGCCGGCGAGAAGGCTGCTCCAGGCAGCGCATGGGCTGGGCGATAAACAATCGCACAGGATACACAACACCCTGGACTGTCACAAGTCGCTCGCAGGAAAAGATAAATAACATCTGAGGAGCCGCAGCGCTGCCTCCCGGGGCTGCACAAAAACTCTGGAAGAAGCAAGTAAACAACAGAGCCTAGAAGAGTTCACGCACGCAGGCTCAGCCAGTGGAGCTGCCTGGCCCGGGCGCATTCTTCCCCTCTGCGCTTCGCTCTTGGGGCGCTTTCCTGAGAAACCAAGGGCCACGCAAAAATCTCCTGGCGTGCTTCCCACCGCGCCGTTTCCGATGGTTGGCAGCTGCCAATCTCAGGGTGAGAAACCTGTTTCCCTGAGGCTGAGGAAGAATTTCCCAAGACCCAATTTTTCCTCCAAAGGTTTGCTTTGCTGCTAGGTATCATAAGCATGGTCTTGCTGTCTGGCTCACTTCAGCTTCTCCATGTAAAGGAAATCTTCCCCGACCCACTGGAAATTGATTCCTGGCAGCAATGAGCTACACCCTCAACCTTTTCAATTTGAAATAGGGCTTGCCAAATTGCCCGGGCTGTAGTTAGGTAAGCACAGTGACCTGGGTTCGATTCCTAGGACCACATGTTGCCGTGCTGGCCCAGCCCCTGGACGCACTGAGCTGGCCGCTGAGATTGGGCGTGGTGATGCACACCTGTGGTCCCAACACTGGGAAGGTTGGAAACAGGAGGATCACTATGAGTCTGAGCTCTGTAGTGAAACCCTGTACCAAATACATTAAAAAAAAATACTTGAGCTGGCCTCAAAGTTGATCATCCTGCCTAAGCCTCTGGAGCAGCTGAGATCACAGGCATGTGTCTGCCTGAAGTGCCTTATTTAGAAGAGAGGGGCGTGAAGATCCAAAGCTGGGCCGCGGGTACTTCAAGGATGCAGTTAAACCTTTGCCACTGACAAACACCTAAGAGTTTGCCCGGTGCCACTTGCTTTCCCTTTACATGTCTAAAGCAGGCCTTTGCCTCCCGTGACCCCACGAGGCCCAGGCTTCTGCGCTTGCTTCTTGTCTACCCATTGTTTAATCTGACTGTGTGATCTGGGTCACTTTGAAGGCTCCTCTCTACTTCATGGTGTTCTGTCATTTCAGGGATCTTTACCTCCATGCTGATGCTGTCATGAATGGTTTTTAATTAGGGAGAGAAAGCTAAGGATGGAGAATGGACTGTGACTAGAGACTAAATACAGCTTGTGTCAGACTGAGGTCCTTTTCTCTTTTGCATTGCTCTGACACTCTGAGCTCAACAGTGACTTACAGACACCCAGTTTCCAGATTTCTAGATGGGCCTTCAAACTTTCTTGTGGTACCTACATGGACAAAAGGGTTAGGTTCCAGGCACAAGTGGGTGGGTTCATGACTTGCTGGACAAAGGGATGCATGATATTCTCATGGTGACACTAAAGGTATTCTGTGGGAAGTTTGATGTGACAGTAAACCACCAGTCATCTGCTTTGCGCTGTGAACCCTAATGGCAAAGTGGCCCTGACTGATTCATCTTTCTGTTCTGAGGGCCAGGCTGAGTGCATGGAACATATTTAAGTATGCAGGTGCATACTTACTGCAAAACAAAGATGTTGTATACTTGTTTATCAAATCTAGAGGTCACATAAAGCTGAGATACTACACTAATTGATTATGAAAGTAGGGTCACCCAATACTGTAACAAACTGAAATACTAGGTAAATTCACGATGATGACACTTAAGGTCCTTCTCTTCCAACTTTGTTCTGCAAGTGTACACTGGGGAAGACATGACTAAAAAGCCAATTGTACAGATTATAGCTAACAGGAAGTTTACCATGAAGCACCAGTAACAGTGGTTCAAAAGTGAGTGTGACCATACCGTGCTTTAGAATTAAAGGTTCTGGAGCTTCATTTACCAGCTAGGTAGTTGCTAGACTTAGCTAGTATCTTAGGGATTAAGATATAGCTGTGTGTACCAGGACAGGAACCAGCTGGAGAAGGAACTCAATGTCATATGTAAAAATGATCACAAGAACTATTGATGCTTAGTTTGCAAAAGAAGATATTTTAGGACATATGAGACCTGAAAATATTTGAAGAGATGTCAGATAAAAATGGGGATTGAGGGCTGGGGAGATGACTCAGTGTAATAAGCACTTCCCTGGCGAGCTCAAGGTCCTGAGTTCAACCCCCCGTACCA
>PVKA01028085.1:0-29779 GCA_004027165.1 Ctenomys sociabilis
AGTCACAGTCCTCTTATCCAACCGCAGCCCGCGGGACTTCAGCAACATACGAAGGGAAAGGGCAAGCAGGGAGCTGTGAGTGTTGCCCATAGCGAAAACAAAAGGAAAAAAAGGGGGAGGAAGCCCGATCGGCGCAGTAGCCTGCCGGGCACGCCTTTATTTTTCAGGCAGAAAACTCTCCTTCCTCAAGGAGACACAGATTCCCCAAGGGTGTCGCGCCCACCTGGGGCCAGGTTAAGCCGCTGCTTACCTGAAGGTACGTACCAAATCTCCAACTCGATCCAGGCTAGGCAGAGTCCCCGTACGGGCCACCAAGTATGTCCGGCGCCGCTCCCGTCCCGCGGAAGAAGACACTCAGACACTCAGCAACGGGTTCAGCAAGCCTTTATCGAGTGGGATGCAAGCCTCTACATGCGTCCGCTACCCGCGGCTCCTACCGTGCAAGCATGGCGGATTTCCTGATACAGGAAGCTATATAGACTTTACAGACCAATCACAATTATACACGTGTTTAAATGGCATTGGTAGGATCATAAAACGGCGGGCTTTTCTCTGGATAGGAGGGGCCCAGGCACAGCAACAAGAACCCGGAAGCCGGATATGGGCGCCATCTTGGCAGACACGATGGGCGGGGGAGCGAGGAGCCGTCGCCATCTTGGAATGGCTCCCGACACTGTATATCTATCCAGTCATATGCATATGTATATATGTGTGTGTGTGTGTGTGTATATGTGTGCATTTTTTCTCTTTTTTCACAAAAAAGAAATAAATTGTTTCTAGAAGAAAAATTGAAACATTACTAAGTGCAAACCTTTCTTCTCATTGAACTGAGAGTAGCTGATGCTACCTTAACTACTATATATTTTTTTTTTCACTACAAAACAGTCCTTTGCCTGCCTTGTTGGTCCTGAGCCCTGGCCGTGCTGAGACAGCAATTGAGATGGCATGGTGGTGCACACCTGAATCCCAGCTCTTGGGAGGTTGTAAACAGGCAGATAACTATGAGTCCACTCTAGTATGAGACCCTGAACATCCTTCCTAAAATACAAAACCAAAAAAACAAATCAAAAAAGTGAGTAAATTTAGAAGACTAATGAGGATGTCAAATATCTAAAGAAATCATTTACAAATATGAACACTTTCCCTCTAACCCAGCAACCCTGCAATTCTAACTCTTGTTTTGTTGAGCCATTAGGACCAAAGGTTTATTTAGATCCTTAGGATTAATTTCATGTTGAATGAGGGCCATGGAGTGGGTCTCAGTAGAATACTGATACATTTATATAATGTATATCCCATGCCACAGAAAAAAAGACCATCCAAATGTGTCTTAAGGATCAAAAAAACTTGTAAAAGATCTCTCTCTCTCTCTCTCTCTCTCTCTCTCTCTGTCCATCCCTTCCTCCCTCCCTCCTCTCTCACCCTCTCTCTCTCCTTTCTTGGACGTATCTGAGAAATTTTCAGAGAAAACTCATGGTTTCTGGTGAGGTATGTGAGGTTTCAATATCAAATCCTTGATCATTGCACTGGATTGCCTACTTCCCTTGCCCAAGAAACTACATAGCCACCTGGAAAAACAGACTTTGACCTTATTTGAAAATAAGCCTTTTGAAGATATAATTAATTAAGAATGGAGATAAGATATGGCATTAAAATGGACCTTAGCTCCAATGCCTGATGTGTCTGCACAAAGAAGAAATGGCAAAGCAATGCACAGGGGCACCAATCATGGTCAGCTTTGGCTCTGACAAACACCAAGGATTTCTGGAAATCATTATGAGCTTGGCAGAGTTAAGGAAGCATTTTTCTCTAGACCCTGAAAGGGGAGAATAGTCCTGCTGCCTCTTGAGACTGGCCTGCTAGCCTACAGTATTCTTAAAGAAGAGATTTCTATTTTTAAGTTTCTGATTGTCACAGAAGACCTAGGTAACAAACAATCTTCTACTTGGGTATTCCCTTTTCTGAATTTTTTGGATCCTGTACTCATCTAACTATCTACCTACCTCTCCAGCCACTCCTCATTCTTTTGTCTGCCATCTCTTTTCTGCTGTTCATAGCTTAAATTACATCACTCCTTGAAATTCTATTCTCAGCCATTTTTTTCACTTTGTATTCTCTGAGTAATAGTTCTGATTTCACAGTTTTCAATATATTTATTTACTAATAACTGACAGTTATAAAGCTCTAGTCAGACCCTTCTCCTAAAATTTAATTTTCTATTAGATATCAAAAGCTCGTGGGAAAAGTATGTGTTTCACAACAAGTTAACTTTTAAAACCCCTTCCCATACTTTGTTTCTTTTGATCTTTTTTTCTACTCAACCATATTCCCTATTTGTTTTACCCAATTACAAAGCTAGGAAGTTTGAGACATCCAAGAAGTGCTTCACAGAATGTTAAACAAGCTTTGTTTTTTACTCCAAGTTTACCCCAAGTCAACTATCCTCCTAGTTAGGGTCCTTATCATGTTGTCTTATCTGTTTTGGGTGGGTTTCTATCAACCTAACTGCTCTCCAAACCATCTCATACTGCTGCGGTTTTCACAATATTCCTAATACTGAGTGGGGTTAGCCCTTATTTAGAATCCTTCTGATTCTTGTCCTCCTTTCTCATCTCTTGTCATGTCCCAGAATATCCCACACCTCCCTACAGGAACACTGGCCACACTGAGAAACCTATTATTCTCTGAATATATATTGGATTTAACAACTGTCTTTGCCTCTTTTTTTTGTACCAGGGATCGAACTCAGAACTTTGAGCTTGCCAGGAAAGCATTTATTCCACTGAGCTATTTCCCCAGCCTGCCTCTGTACATTCTGTTCCATCTTTTGAATTTCCCTTTTTCCTTCTTGTTCTTCGAGACTCCTAAAATCTCCCAGAAGATTTCCCTGAGTTACCACAGCTCACTGTCTGTTCCTCACTTTCTCCCTAGTGGTCATTTTCTACCTAGAACTTGGTAGACAGACAGCCATTAAAATTGTAGTCAACAATTTTTTTTCTAAACATGAGAAACAGAGCATGTGTATTAAAAGATTTTCTTATATGTTGATGGATTCTCAAAATATGAATTTACTGGCCAGGTACGATAACACACACCCATAATCCAGGTATTAGGAAGGAAGAGGCAAGAGGATTCCACAAGTTCAAGGCCAGCTTGAACTACATAGTGAAACCCTGTCTCAAAATTATATAAATAAATTTAAAAAATGAAAATTGAGTTTAAATGAAGCAGGCTTTACCAAAGTTGCTGTGATTGAAAATCTAGGAGATGAGATTGATGTAGGCCTTTGAGAAATAGTAGAACTGAAATAATTAGTTTGTGATGGGATAAGATAGATAATAATAACAAATATGGCGGGAGGTTCCTATGTTTTGCACAACATAGATACTAATTTTGGGGGTCTGGAACTGAACATGGAACTTAGGGCCTTGCACACACTAGACAAGTGCTTTATCCACTGAGCTGTCTGCCCAGCCCAGGACGTTCGAACCAACAGACAAAACAGCAATTGGAAGATTTTTCTTCTTTACCTTGACACAGATGGTTCTGACTGAAGTGATAATTGACAGAAATGCAAGTTTCCATGGCAACTGAAATTGCTTAGTTCATGAACGAAAGTATTGTCCCCTGGTTACAGACGATCAAAGAAGCAGAGAAAAAATGAGAAGAAAATCTGTCTAGTTATTTGAAAATATTAAAAGAGGCCAGAAATAGTGCTCATGGTCTCAAATGAAACATGCAGGTTTATGAGATACTCAAGTTACAGTACTTCTTCACATGTGAAATTGCTTCCTTCACCAACCCTGGAAAATGAAAACCAATTAGTATCAGTTGGAAAAAGTACTTGGGAATTTCCTCTTGTGGTTTAACATGGGTCCCAAAATAGTACTGCTGCAGGTTTAAGCGTCCAATTTCATACTTCATTTTCTACATTAAGTCTGAAATCAAGTGAGATTTCAATTCCTTTGAACAAAATCAACAAAACATGCAGTTGTATGCTTTTGTTTCTGTTTAAAAAATAAGCTGCACTCATCAAAAGTTCTTTTGATGTGTGACTACATGATTGAAAGATGGATACTGTCACAAAATAAAATTGTATTAAGGGTCCTTTCAAGAAATCCATGTTTTAATTATATTTATTCATTCTCGTTGAGGTTACTTTTCACTTGCTGGGACAAAAATACCATCACCCAAAATGGAGGAAAGAAAGGTTTATTTAGCTCACAGTTAGTGAAGGTTTCAGTCCGTACTCTGCTGGCTCCAAGGCCGCGGTTCACGTCAGCAGCAAACAGCGAAGAGCAGAGGAGGAGTAGCAGCTGCGGCGTCCATCAAGGCTCTCGCGTCCTTCTATGCTGACTGCGAAGACTGAGGAAGACCGGCAATGCCCCACGAAGATGGGAGCTCCTCCGAAGTGGCAGCTGCAGAGAAGCAAGACGAAGACCAGGACTTCTCCAAAGAAGCGGCACGGGGAGGTGGTGGGGCAAAAGCCTTCCTCAGCACCTCTGGGTATCCCTTTTGTGCCGAGTCACTCTGGGGCACATCCCCTCGCCCTCAGGCAGCCCCCCCCCCCAGCCCACGGTGTGGACCCGCCAATCAGATCCAGCCAAGCTTCCCACAGTTCAAGTTGACACAATGCATCAACTCCCACAATTCTTAATACAGAACACTTTAGCCCAAATAAAACTATGATAAGGTTCTACAGATTTAAATATGAACAAGCAAGAAATCAGCACAAGGTTTGCCTTTCATCATAGTACAATTAAATGGTTACATATTTAATTACTAAGACATATTAATAAAACTGAAATAAATTGATTTTCCATTTATTTTATAAAGGTTATCATGAATGGATAAAGGAATACCAGATGTATATATAGCTTTCAACAAGGCTGAATAATGAAACAGAAAGATTTTTCTTCATTTCCCTTAATCTTTTTTTTTTTTTTTTTTTTTTTTTTTTTTTTTTTTTTTTTTTTTTTTTTTTTTTTTTTTTTTTTTTTTTTTTTCTGCCTGGAAAACAGCTGGGCTTTCTACATTAACTATTTTTTTTTTAATTGAAGGCTGTACTCAATTTATAAAAGGCTTATATAAACACAAACTCACTTAAAAAATAAAAAGTAAGCATTCTATAAGCCCTCCAAAAAGAACAAAAAATATCCCTTGAAATAATGGGCCAGAACAAAAAGGAAATCAATTTTATGTAGAAAGTTCACAATAAAAGGGACCGATCAATCATCAGATGTAATTTTCCCCCCTGAAACACAGCAATTATAGATTGCTGCTCTCTTCACTTTCTGCTTGCTTCCCAAGAAGGGTGAAGGGACAGTTTTAACAGTTGTTTTGCACTTTCAAAACTTCTTCGTGTATTCTTTGTAAAGGGGTTGTTAATTGGAAGTTCATTTTCTGAGATTCTGGTTTTTGGAGTTTGTTCTCTATGCTTTCTTCCAGAACTTCTAGATCCAGCTAAAGAGTTAAAAAAACAAAAACAAAAACAAAAAACAATGATTCAAACTTCCTGTCTTTTGTACTTGGCTTGTTTTTGTCATTTCTTACATCCCCACCCCAATGGGCTTCGTGTCTTGTCTTCTCTGGGTAACACGTGTTGGAGAGGTGCCTTGCTCCTTAGCTGAATGAAGCGCTGCAACCACTTTCCTTCTTTCGTGTCCATCTGACTCTCCAGGGAAGAAGTGATCGTCACTGCCACTCTCTTCAGGCAGGGAAGGCTACTGGTAGAGCATTTCTTCTGTGCTGCCATCAAATCCTCCTTTTCTTCCTCACCTAATTCTCTTGGCCCTCACTGGCAACACCAAGCTAGCTATCCCACCCTTTTTTATTATCTATTTGACTTAACGCTTTCACGTTTGGATCAGCAGCTGTCTTCAGGGACTCGCAGGGAGATACATAACCCTTTTCTAAAGGATTTAACAGGGAATTTGGAATCTTCACTGATTTGGGTCAATGTTCCATTTTGGGCATTTAAAAAAAAAATTACTGGTTTCTTTGCCTGTATTTTGATTTCTTTCAATTTCTGCTCACTGGTTTTAGTTCATTCATGCTGCAATTTACTTTCTTCACCAACTGAATAGGAAATGTCCTTAAAATGATTTTCTTCTATGGTGTTCTTAGCCTCAGTTGCATTTTGTTTTGTTTCTTAAAAGGCTTAGACAGCAGCTTTTAGGGTATCCATTTTTTTTTTTTCTTCAGAAGACAGTGTTCAGCCAGTCTGGCAATTGCTCTTTCAGTCACAGTAGAATATGGCTTTTTGAAGATTTTTTCAAAGTTCGTAGCACCACCAAGAGCAGATTTAGTTACTATGTCAGGTTTCAATTTCTTCATGCCATGGACTCTTCAAGTCATTGTACCCCGCTTCAACTTTTTAACAGTGCATCTTTAGTACCCTTCAGCCTGCCGACACTCCTGACAGGCTTTCTGATGGTTAAAACTCACATTCTCTTCACTTGTCATCTTCACACCTCATTCTTGAGACTGAGAGGTCCCAGAGGCCCCATAGTAGATCGAGGAAGCGGAGCTACCTCTATGAGCCATCCAACTGCTTCCACACTTTCAATGTAACAGTTAAGACAACATACAGATTGTTTATATAAGGATTAAGTCATTTATTCTTGTTCTTGGTGTAAATACTAAGACATAGAAGAATTTAGTCTGGCCCATTAGTGAGCTTAATGAGTTATATTCCTTCTTGATTTTCTAATAAGTACTAGCTGCAGATCAATCCAGTTGACCTCAAAGAAAACAACTTAACAGATTTGGATCTAATGGAATTATGAGGAAATATTTGATATATTTCAAAGACAGTGGTAGAAATAAAGGGTTAATTTCAACCTCCCAGATACAAAATGTTTCCTATTAACAGAGTCACTCCTGGCAAAAGATTCTGCTGTAGATGAAGTTCAATGTTTCTTCCAGGAATTAATTATTTGATGGCTGTTACATCTTGGCACATAGCAAGGAATTTCAGGGACTACCTCTCCCTTAAAATGTTTTCATCTACTAGCATCTTAGGATTCTGCTCACTTTACATGCATGTTAGTGTGGTCTAGGGTGCCAAGCTGTACAATCATCAATGCTATCCAAGTATATCTATTAGTAATTCTACTTTACAAGTACAGAGTATTAAGTATTCCTCAGGTTTAAGCTAGAAAAATTAAAAGCTAAAAACAATTAGGATTTTGTAGTGGTAGTTCTCTTAAATATCATGGAGAAGAAATTCTGACATTTTTCTGTTTTACAAAAATATAAAATTATTTAAACACTCATAATAAGAAAAGCTTAAAAGCAGAATTCACATTAAGATGGTGTTGGTGCCATCCTAGAGACATCTGTTTTCACATAGAGAATTGCTCTTTCACTAGAACACATGAGAAAAGGGTCACTACCTAGCAAATTCCAGGGTCTGCCAATACCTTGAGTTCTGATATTGTTGAATTCTGATACTGCTGACAAATGGTAACAGAGATTCCATCACAGCGTAAGAATCAATTAACAGATAAGACTACAAATACATAGTTGTTACTATTTTCATCGAGAATCTGAGCATATTGCATGGTGCAAAGAAACAGTCTTAGATTTCTTAAAATAGGAAACAAAATAAACTATATAAATGAAGATGTTATCAATATGTAAAGCCTCAGTTTCTGCTTATTTTCTTTAAAAACATAAGGGTTATTTAATAAATGCTTGCTAACATGCTGCATAAAAACAGCTGCCTAGAGACCAAAGAGTAGTACCTCCTAGAGATGACAACTTTTTTTTTAATTTATAACATCATAAAAGGATGTTTATTCCTTGAAGACTTAGGAATAGTGGTGAGCTGAAAATGTGATCTATTAACATTGTTTTTTTTTTTTTTTTCTTTTTCTGGCCTAAAAGGACACATAAAAGCTCTTGTAAATTTATAAGTTCTAGGGATGCTAAATCATATTTTTATTTTAGGGAACATTTTGTACTCTAAGAAATAAACCTGACAAAGAAAAATTTGGGGGAAAATATAAAACAGAAAGACATATTATCTCTAATATACGGGAAATCTATTTTGTTGATTGAAGATAATAAATGTTACTTTGTTTGATCACAGCTCAGAAAACACAGGAAAAAATGGGAAATTTTACTGATGGAGGGAACTTAGACTTACTCAGAACAAAGGATTTCAGCGTAGGACAATTTTATGGTTTGCCAGGAAATGAAGAAAATATGTGTGACACTTGGTGAGTATGTGGAAGATAAACTGATCTAGTTGTTCTCCTTTCAAGTACTGAATTGTTTTTTATGAGAGTTTAGTTCCCTTTCAAGTGGTAACACGAGAGTTTGACTAATATAGGTAGACTGAGAGGCACAGATACACCCCAGTTACATCTGTACAGGTACATACATGGTGCAGGATTTTACTGGATTCAACAAAGAGCCATACTGTGCTGGGGAGTGGACCTATATATAAGGTAAAGAATCCCCCCAGGAAAGATCCTAAGGGAAGAAACAAAAAAAAAGTGGACCACATTCAGGGGCATTCTCAAGGTGACTCAGGTTCTGTTAGATACCTACACAAGCACGAAAGATCTAGGAAAGGGTTTTATTATCTTTTTTTAAGCAAATTTGACCACTTTGATCCTGGATCCTGTGAAATTGGCAAGCAATCATCTTTCCATTTTTATAAGTGGAATAGCATGGCTACTTCAAGGAGTTTGGTTTCCCAATATTTCTCTTTTCTGAGAAGGAGCTAGAGCTGCCAGGAACTTGCTGAGGTGGTCCAATGATCTGTTAGAAAGTTGTCTTTTTTAAGAGCTCTTTAAAAGGTGACAGAGAATTAAAGGTTACCAAAGGCATGGATTATAAAAGCCACAAGTGGAATCTCTCCCTGGTCTCATGAAAGCCAGAGGAAAGTGGCCCCAGGAGGTCAGAGCCCAGGTGCAGACTGATTTCCCAAGAGCACTGGAGAGCAGGTTGGGGTACAGCTTTGTCTGGATTTGGAGCCTCTGAGACCAGAACTACAAATTTATCTAGATCCTTAGGAGACTTTAAGGGTTTGCGTGCTGTAGAATGTAACCTCTTATTTCCTTAGGAAAGAAACTTTTTAAACAGGGCTAATAAAATGAGCTCCGAATGAAGTCTTTTAGACATTGAATAGGCAAACTGAAAACACCCTTTGATGAGGTAAGTGTGAGGGAAGCAGAGACATCTCCCCCCACAGAAAAGAAAAAAAGGTTTCTTTTCAAAGCCATGTGGGCAAGCATACTTTGCAAAGCCAAGCTATCTAGAGTAAGACTTTCAGGATAGGAAAAGATTAAGGAATGCCTCATTTAGCAACCAGCCAAAAAGCCCGCCACCCATCTCTGTACCTTCTTCCATTCAGATGGCAGAGTTTCAACATCACTCACCACAGCACCCCATTGCTTCAGAAGCCTCAGTTTTATAAAGAGCTGTTTGAATGCATCTCTTTAATAGGTCTGATAGGAAGCAAATACTTAACTCTTAACAACATATGAAATCATGTAACTCTGAGTCTAGCTTTTATAGTATGCTCTGTACACAGTTAATTATACTCTCAAAAAATTGTGATCTCTAACTAAGAAATGTGAGCTTAAAATAAGTAAGGAAGGGGCTGGAGAGATGGCTCAGTGGAATAAGTGCTTCCCTGGCAAGTGCAAGGGCCTGAGTTCAATCCCCAGTTCCTCAAAAAAATAAAATAAAATAAATAAGGAAAATCTTATTTCACCATCAGAAGGAAGACTGAGTATAGTGCACATACCTGTAATTCCAGCACTTAGGAGGCTGAGGCAGGAGGACATCATGAGTTCAAGGCCAGCCTCAACTAGGTCAACCCCCACCACACAGCAAGATTCTGTCTCAAAGCATTTTCCTATGAGAGAGGAACAGTGTAAATAAATGCAGAAGGTAAAAAGAGTCCAAACCCTGAGGAGGTAACCTAAAAGGAATAACAGTGGCCTTATATTGTTATATGACATTAAATATATTATATTATTGGTATAAATTAGTGGTAACATTGAAATTCTCTCATTTCCTTCACACACTGAGATTCAATCATAAAGAAATGAAGATAAAACAGAGCATTTTTAGTAGCTAACAGAAAAGAGTAGGGTCTTTGTACAACAGGCTTTCTGGAGTCCAGGGATCAGTTTCTATTTACACATACTTACCACATGATTCAATTCCTTTAGTTATAGATAAATTCTCTTCCAAGTAAATAATATCCCTTGAGAAGAACTGAAATTCCACTTTATAGTTTAGTGCATGTTACTTAAATGCTTTCTGATCTCTGAAGTCTTTTTAAATTGTGAACACCCTTACAGGACAGGGACACTTCCTTTAGCCTTTCCTAGGTAAGGTGCAGGGCATAGGATGTAGGCAAACTTAGAGTATGAGCTTTCTCAGCTTTGGTGAGCCTGACATCATTGTGTGGGCTGCTTGTACACCCCAGCGTGCTTCCTTCTCTCCTGGCTTTTATCCACTTGGTTCTAATAATACCCTACTCAGTCATGACAAAAAACAAAACAAATATATATATATATATATATATATATATATATATATATATATATATATATATATATATATATATATATATATATATATATGTGTGTATATATATATATATATATATATATATATATATATATATATATATAACTCCTGATATTGCCAAATGCTCCCTGAGGGACAAAGATGCTCTTAATTGAGAACCACTACTGCTGTCAAGTTGTACAAGATAATGGGAGGAGAAAAATGGCAGACAAGGGCCGGAGAGATAGCTCAGTGGACAAAGCACCTGGTTAGGCAAGAGCAAACACCGGGGCTTGATCCCTGGTGCCACATGCCATTCCAGCTCTGCCCCTGGGCATGCTGGGGTATAATGGCCCAATCATGTATTCCCAGTGCCGGGGAGGCTGAAAACAGGAGGATCACTATGAGTCTCATTTGTGCAGTGAGACCCTATATAAAATACATTTTTAAAAATGTAAAAGAAAGATGGCAGAAGGGAACCTGTGGTCTGGGGGTAAAGACCTCAAAGAGCAAAATGACCAGTTGCACAGTATTCATTTAAAAGCAAAATATGCTTACTGAGAGTATTTTTGTCAACTCTCACACTCCTTGTATCCTCCTGTGCTGGGAAGAATGAAAAATCCTCTGAGATTCAATATCTTGGTGTTGACCGATGTTTTCTCCAAAAGAAGAGAATAGGGTTAGCACATGTCATGGAGATAGGTAGCAAGTATTTGGCTTTCACGTTCATGTATCTGGCCGCGTCACCTCGTTGGAAAGCCACGTGACAGGCTATGAGGAAGGGTAGCTGGAGTCGTCCAGCTAGCGTCGCTGCTGCAGCCCACAGGCAGGGCTTCCTCTCGGGAAGCCCAGCTCTATAGCCGTGCTGCCAGCTGCCAGGTCCAGCGTGCTAGATGCTCTAGGAGAACCTCCTGGACGGACTTCTCTGCTGATTATAGACGGATGCGAATCACATGGGTGAACTTCCTTCCAGTCACATGTAGGTGCTGCGTGTTCGATGAGGTAACTGTGGTGTCTCCGTTAGGCTGTTGTAATAGAAGGACATAGACGAGGTGGCTTGTAGACAGAAAAAGCTTACTTCTCACAGTTCTGAAGCTTGGAAAGTTCAGGGTTGAGGTATCAGAGGATGGGATGGGAATGTATACACGATAGAAGGAGTGAAGACTCTCTGTGGCCTCTTCTATTTGAGAGTAATCTTATCCCTCACCTCCTGAAGGGATGGGGCATTGCTCTTCTGTAAGGATTATAGTTAGCCATGCTGACATGTAAAACTGTCCCTTACAATATTCCAGAAGCTACTTTACAGACTCTGGCTTTTATTTATTTATTTATTTTTGTCTTTTTTGAGACAGGGTCTCACTATGCATTTCAGGCTGGCCTTAAGCTCACTTTGTAGCTCAGGATGGTCTTGAACTCACAACAATCCTCCTGCCTCAGCCTCCCGAGTGCTGGGATTACAGACATGTGCCACCATGCCCGGCTCAGTACATTGTTTCGTTCTACTCATTTCTGCCTTACCATGGGCCTGGGTAACTCATGGATCCTGCCCCTGGCATCTATTGCATGGTTTTACCACATCATGGCCCGGCACAGGATCCAAAGCCTCAGAACTATTTTGGTGAATTTGGAAGCATCTTTAGAAATATCTAGATAGACATTTTCTAATAATATATATGCAATCAATAAGAACAAGAAAAAAGTACCTCATGTAATTAACCATCAGAGAAATTAAAATAAAAGCCACAGTGAAATATGGCTTCACTCCCAGAAGAATGATTATAATAATAAAAGACATACGCTAACAAGTGCTGCTAATGATGGGAATAAACCGTAATTCTTATCCTCTGCTGTAGAAATATAAATCTGTGCAGCTGCTCTGGAAAACATCCTGGCAACTCAGAAGATTAAATAGTTACCATAACATATAGCAGTATCACTTTTAGTAAAAGAGCCAGGAGAAATGAAAATATACGTCCACATAAAACTTTATGCACAAATACCCACAACAGAATCATTCATAATATTCCAGAGTGGAAGCAACTCAAGCATCTAGCCATTTATGAATAAGTAAAATACTGTAGTATGTCCAAATGTTGGAATTATTCTACTATAAATATGAACATAGGACTGATGTATGGTACAAACTGGTTAACTGTTTGAAACATTAGACTAGATAAAGAGGGAGTTATAAAAACCATGTATCATATGATTACACTTCACTAAATGCCCAGGATAAGCAAATCCATGAAAACAGGAAGTAAATTATGATTACCAGGGGCTGAAGGGTGCCAGAAGAAATGGAGAATAATTGTTAATGGATTTCAGATTCCTTCCTGGGGCAATGAGCATTTTCTAGAATTGCTTACAGTGAATATACTAAAAACACTGAATGGGTAAATTGTACAGTACATGAATATCACCTCAGTGAGGCTGCTCTTTGTTTTTAAAAGAATATCTTTGGAAAGCCTGTCAGCAGAAGAGTATAATAGGCCTTTGGGACAGTGCTCTCTCACCAAACCGATTAGCCAATGTCTACAGCACCATTGGCCCAACTCCCAGGCCCAGAAGTGGGCATACGAGGAAAGGAAGCAGCAGGACATTCTTTGTTACCTGGCATCTACCTCAGATATCCATGAAACTGGGAAAAGAGACTTCACCCCTACCAGTTCAACCGATTTCAGTCTCTCTTTCCTGTGCGGTTCTCTCCCCATACTCCTGTAATCTTCTACCTGAAGCAAGTGGATGTGGTGGAAGCCAGCAAAGAAGAGACTCAAAACCCTGCCTAAATAAAGCAGTTGCTCATAAGCCGCTCTTTTCACTGAGCGGGTTAAGAATTCTGATTTATTTGCTCACAGTTTATCTGTGAAGATACACCCAAACATGTCTCAGCTTCACAGTGCTCAGCACCTCTAGGCTGGGGACTTACTATAGCTCACTTTACTTATTACACAACAAGCCCAGGATTCCTGCCTGGCCTTCCTCCTTCCTGGCTCCCATAATAGAAAATTTTCTGTACATCGTCCTTTCAGCAGAGGCGCAAGGATGTTGTCTGTTCCTATTACTTAGAGATCTAGTTCTTTGGGGACTTCTCTCTCATTTGCATGTTCTATTAAAGTACAAATATTAATTATTCGATAAAAGCTTTAGCTAGGATTCTTAAGAATAATAGGAAACAGGTTGAAAAGTTATTGTCTGACCTTTCTTCGACCTTGACTTTGCTGAGATCAGAGGGGAGGCAAGGAATTTTAAGCAGGGGCTCACTGAGTAGTGGTAGAAACCTAGTTAAGATCTGATCTTTAAGGCTGTGGTCCAGAGCCTTACACAGCCTGAATGGCTGTTAATCCAGCAGCCTGTGTGCACAAATAAGTTCACTTTGTCATTAGGACCCAAACCAAGAGGCTTGTTGTCTCCATTTATGTCGCTTAAGACTGGTTTTACAAAGAACGTCTGGGATTCCCCACAGGTGCCAGGTATGTTTAAACAGGTCCCCTCTCATCATGTCCCCTGCACTTTGGCATATGATCTCACTTCACCTGGGGAAAACCTGAACCCCCTAAGCCTCCTTCTATCTTCCATGTCCACATGTAGAAGAGTGCTGTTTATACCCTAGGACTACGGCTTCTTGCTCCAAGCACTAACAGGTACCCCTACTCTTCTTGGCCTTGGTTTCTCCCATGTTTTCAGAAATAAGAGCCAACATTCAGTGAGGTTCTGCAATGCATCTCTTGCCCAATTCTTTTCCATCAACCTCCTGGGTATCTGCAAAAACCTCCTTGTAGGTGCTGTAGCCAGAATCAGCTAAAATCCAGTTCACAACCAATATGCCTTTTTTCTTGGAATTGAACCCAGGACTCTCACACTTATCTACACCATCAGCTCCCTTTTCTGTGAGTTTCTAAAAAGACAAGTTCTCACTAAACTTCCCAGGGTGGGCTCCAAGTTGTGATCATCCTACTTCAGGTTGCCAGAGTAGTGAGACTTACAGGAGGCTCCCCACAGGCCCAGCTAGACCAAATAACTCTTAAGAAAATATACCACAAAGCTCTTTATATTCTTTAAGCTAAGTGAGAGTGAGAGACAGTCCATTTTATTTTCAAATTTCATCAGCATTGATCAATCTGAGTATAAAAAGTATTTTTTATTTGAGTATAAAAAGTAGCATACTTACATTTGTAAGGAGAAAGTGCTATCAAACTGGTATTAGCCTCTCTCTCTCTCTCTCTCTCTCTCTCTCTCTCTCTGTCTCATTATGTGTTTGGTACAGGGTTTCACTACATAGCTCAGACTCCAGTGATCTTCCTGCTTCCAGCCTCTGCAGTTTGGGGATTACAGGCCTTCGTGGCCAGTGTCTCTCTCTGCACAAGCACTTCATTTTCCTTTCTGCACTGCCTGGCTACTCCTGTTTATTTCTGACTTCTCGCTGGTAATTTTGGCTTATTCACCATTGCAGTGTGACTCTCCCCCACAAACTCCTTGTATTTTTCAGTCCTTGGTTCTCACTGGAGTTCAAAGCATGATTATTTTGTATAATACTTGCCAGGTAGAAAACAAATAAAGAGGTGACATCCTGATTTCAAGTAAGTCAAAGCCACAGAGGAAATGTACTCCTTAAATGCAAGAGGTCGAGTGAATCCTACTTTGGCTTGCAACCGAGAAAAGCTGCTCATCTGCTACATCAACCAGATCCCGAGGTGCTGAACCCAGGGCTGCCAGCCTCGGTGTTCCTGCTGGCCCAGTCAGGCGTGACTGTATCCAGAGGCTGATCGACATTACAAATGGTAGCCAGGGTGCATGTTCTCAACTGGACTGTGGTGGAGCAGCTTTCCTAAAAGATTCTGGGAGCAGTAAGAATCAACTTACTAATGGCATTAGGAAATAAGGGCCAGGGGCAACGGTCCTGAGATAGCAGGACTCTACTGTAGTCCAACATCCAGAAATGCTGGAGGCAAAGGTCACTCACCCAAGCACAGCTGCTGGGAAGACTATAAGAAAGTTGAAAGTCAGCCCGAGCTGCTAAGCAAGACCCAATTTCAAAATAAAACTTGAAGTAGGTATAGCTGGTCACCTCCCATTGTCACACACTTTGGTATTTTTTTCCATCATATCATCTTTTGGACCAGATATTTTATAGTATGGTGACCTGCATACTATGTGTTGACTTCATACTATGGAATTAGTACCAGAATGTCTCATGGAAAATCATGCCTATCTTTGCTCAGCTTTTGTGCTTTAGGTCATTTGTTTAGCCTACTGTCTCTGAAGCCTGAGGTAGTATGAAAAAAATGCTTGACTAATTCACATCAGCTTGATTTAAATTTCCAGGGACTATTGAACTCTTTTTGAATTGTGAAGTCAAGTTACACTTACGTTAGTTTCCAAGTACAACTTTGGCCTTAGGAGACATGTAGGTGTCAAGTGGGAAAGCATCAAGAAAACCGTTTCCCTGTTGCCACTCGATGAGCAATTCTTGTTTCCTGTGAAGAATTATTCTCTAGACTGCCAAGCAGTCTAAGAATTAAACAGATGGTTGGTCTGCAGCTAAAGCCTGTTCATAATGGGCCC
The DNA here is from genome assembly GCA_004027165.1 of Ctenomys sociabilis. Taxonomy (NCBI): domain Eukaryota; kingdom Metazoa; phylum Chordata; class Mammalia; order Rodentia; family Ctenomyidae; genus Ctenomys; species Ctenomys sociabilis. The sequence continues at coordinate 16,099 of PVKA01028085.1, forward strand.
AGTTTCCTCTGAGTCCTGTGGGTGGACATGCTGGTAGCCGATCTGAGAGGCCTACTTCCGGGATGTGGGTCAAGGAAGAGAGAGTGTCCTGTGTGCCTTCACCTGAGAGCCTCAGAGAAACAGAATCTAACGCAAATTTTTAAGAAAAACAACAATGGAAAACAGTTGCAAATGTCACAAATGTTAGTGGACTGAGAGATGAGAAAGTCTGTGGGTAACGGAGAAGTGAGCACTCACAGTGTGGTGCTGAGTTCACTCACAGGGCACACACCTTCCAGTGGAGTAACATTGCACACACGTACGCACCACACATACACGCACACATGCGCACACACACATGCACACACTGATTTGACATAACTAATTCTTTAAAGAAAATGTAGATGTGGGCTTCATTCTATTCAAATGTAAAAGACACTCATGTGTAAAGCTAAATATTTCCTTCCTCTGTAGAAAGTTTAGAACTGTGTAGAATTAACTTTTTATCTAGAGCAATCCTCAAGTACCACAAATTCACTTTTCTAATATTTCTGTTAGTTAAGTTACTTTGAAGAATGAAGATTCCTTCAGGTTATGAAAGGACAGGAGCAACATTCATAGGACGAATCTTAGCTCTTGTTCTTGATAACTTACTCCATAATGGTTGTGACTTCCCTGTCATCTGTTAGCAAGAGGTCCATCCTGTGTACAGAATCTGTAAATGTTGAATAGAACATTACTCTGCTTTTGTACTTAGAGATCCTAAACCTGACTTACAGCAAATTAAATATGTTTTCATAATCTAAAAAGAGAAATCAGAGATGAGGTAGGGTATTAGCGTTGGGATGTGGTTTCTAATCTCCCCAAAGTGATCTGCCCATCTGGAGAGTCCCAACTATAGGTCCATTTAAACTGGACAAATGAGAAAGAGATCTGTTTCTCCCTAATGGTCCTCCCTGGGAGGCTTCTGCCTATATGGCTGATCCTGGGCCAACAGTCACCTGGCTCCTGCCCGCCCGCTGGACTAGAGATGGCAGCTTGGCAACCTGGAATAGCCTGGAAAACATGCCTCAGGCTTATCCTTCACAGCAGCAATTTCTCAATATCTTGGGTATGTAAGCGAAAGCGACTACTGAAATGCTAACATCTAAGAAAAAGCAGACAGCTCAGTGGACTAAGTGCCTGCTTTGGCAAGCGCAGGGACCAGGGTTCAATCCCCGGTACCACATGGTATGCTGGCCCCACCCCTGGGGCACTCTGAATCTAGGTGTAATAGGTCACCTGCATCTAGGTGTAATGGGGCACTCCTGTCATTCCAGCTCTGGAGGGGGCTGAAAACAGGAGGATCACTATGAGTCTGAGCCGCAGAGTAAGACTCTGTACCAAATACATAAAAAAATGGAAAAAAGAAAGAAAAAACAGAAATTATTTTTATTTAACGTTTTTAGTAGTAATTATTTTAACTTTCTTCTTTATTAAAGTGAACAAAAGTTCTGCAACAAAGCCTCAGTGAGGCCTGAAGGGAAATACAGTGCAGAGGGTAATTGTCCTGGGTCTTGGACAACGTACTTGGCCCATGAAATGTACTTTAACTGCAGCTTAGCTCTTCCTATCCACTTTTTTCTTCTGTTTACACCAAATCCGATTGTGAAGGTGAAGTCATGAATAGTAGTTTGTTTTTAAAGTATTCTTTAGGAATAAGAACTGGGTAACTTGCTTAGAATGACCAAACACACACTCTCACTCCTTCTGTTTGGGCCGCTGGGTAATTTGTGCACATCACTTTCCAGTGAGGTCTACAAACAAGGGTGAGCACAGTGGCTGCTTTTCAGTCCTGGATTCTGAGGGTCCTAAGAAAGGAGATAAGTGGCAAGAACAGAGAGTGACTGAAACTCTGTCTGAAGAGTCAGGCCAGGACAGTGTCCCTGTGACAGCAGGACTCTAATAGAACAAGCCCAGAAATGCTGAAAGCAAAGCTCACTCATCCAGACACCGTGTCATTTGAGAACTTAAGTAGGAAAAGTAAGTGGAGTTTTGTCAGGTCAAACACATTATAACAGGATAGCTATACACAGCTATTACTGTAAATGGTGTGAGCAGACGTGGATATTCCAGTTCAGCTCGGCTCCTGTCCCATGAACCACCATGTCTTCTATATGGATGGTGTATGGTGTTTGTGTGTGCGTGTGTGTGTGTGTGTGTGTGCGTGTGTGTGTTGGAGGGCTACAGTGGACTGTGAACGTGTGAATACAAGAGTCATCCTGACGTCACACCTCCTTCAGTCTCTACTCAATAACACCAACCCTTTCAATTGGCAGTTGGACAGTCTCACAAGAATTTTGTCTGGAAACATTTTTGTCCACATCTGAAAGTTCAGAGTTAGTAGGGTGAGAAAATCCCTGGAGAATCTATATTTTTAAGATCTTCCCAGTGTTACAGATGCTAAGTTTAGAAAGCATTGTTCATATGACAAAGGGTCTGAAAAAATGAAAATGTATATGTAGAAGTTAATGGGAAATATTTATTTTGTTGTTTCCTACAAATTCTTGAATTCTAATTCAAGAATTCTTGAATTCTAATTTACTGTTAGGGCAAACATAATTATATATATATATATATATATGTATATATATATGTATATGTATATATATATGTATATAATAAAACCTCTGTAAATATTTTTTTGAAATGGTATGGAATCAAATTTTAACACTTGGAGAGTCACTTCTTCTAGAATTTTCTTCTTAATTATAATATTCTTCATGAAATAACTATGTTCCTAAATTGCATAAGATATTTATCTAGGTCATTGTAAAAAATTGAACCAACACTGTAAATGACGAATAAGCAGAGATAATAGTCAGTAGACAAATATCCATCTGCATGACTGTATTGACTGGTAGCTTATAAGCATCTATGTTATTACTTTACAGTATAAACTCTAACTGCTTTTCCTCCCCAGAGGAGGATAGATAGTTTGGGAAAAGTTCCATCTAAAGAAGTACACTGTAACAGATTTTAAGGCAAATCCTTTTTTAAAAAATTTTTGAATATTTATTAATTAATTTATTTATTTGGTACCGGGTCTCACTCTGCAACTCAAACTTGTAGCGATCCTTCTGTCTTAGCCTTTCTAACACTAGGATTACAGGAGTGCACTATCATGTCCAGTTTTGGAACCCTGGGGATGACAGACATGCAGTACCAGGGATCAAAATAGGTTCCTTGGGCTTGCCACACAGGTTCTTAGACCACCGAGATATCCTCCCGGTCCTTAAATCCTGTTTTTTTTTTGAGAATTAAAAACCAATTGCATCCAGGCCATTGACATGCATATATAGAATACCGAACAGCTTGTTGGAGGACAGGAATAATAGAGCCAGACATTATTAATGGAAATATTGAGATTGCAACAATAAAATAAATGAATTCCTGAACTAGAAGACTGTAAAAAATACTCACTAGACAGAAAATAGATTAGTAGAAAGGCAGATAGAATAAATAGAGCAGGCAATAAGACAGCCTGCAGCTGTACACAAGTAGGCCGGGAAAAGTTGTTGAATAAATTGAACTCTTGTCAAGAGATTCATTATTTGCCAAATAATTATACATGATTCATACATCTGTGTAACATCTCATTTGCTTATAAAAGATAGTTTGCCAGTCATTATTTTTTCTTTCCACTGTATCCTTCTCCAAGTGGGACTCTGAATTGGAGCTGGCACGTGCATAAGATTAATTAATGAAGTATGGTAATGGGAAACTGAAAAATGTAGAAGCCAAGTAGCATTGTCTAGTCTTACCATTAATTTGGGAAATTTTCTTAAAACATAATTTAATGCTATTTCTCTTGCCTACATATAGTGCTAATTTTTAGTAAAATCTAATACCCAAGTATTAAGGATTTAAAAAATATTATTTAAAGTCATCGATGAAAGTGCCCGGCTGGCTCAGTCGGTAGAGCATGAGACTCTTAAAGTCATCGATGAACCTTTATGCTGAAAATAGCTGGTGAATCAAACATCAGAACCAAAATACAAAGACACCGTATTGTTCATTGTACTGAAAAAAAGAGGGATAAAGAAGGCTTATAACTGCAGTTGGCTATAGAAACTACACATTCCTAGCATGACGGCAGGAGAGGGCATGACAAGATGGAAGGAAAAAGAGAGAAGGAACAGCACTAGAGATGGAAGTGGAGAGACTAGTGAGAGACACCCAACCACAGATAACTTTCAGAGGACGAGAACGGGGAGCAAAGGCTGAAGGAAGTTCGACATTTCCCATTCTGAAGAGGAAAGCTGCGCATAGTTGAACCTTCGTTCTTTGTCAAAAATAGTCTAAATTACCGATGAGATGGAGGAGGGCTCTGATTTTATGGTGGTGTACGGGAGCTAAATTTTTTCATCTACCCTTTGAGGACCTCTGACTGCACCGATGAAGGAAACTGACATGAAACAGATGAGCAGGGGAAAAGCATGCAGACTTCAGGGAGCAATTTTTACAAGGGTATAGAAAACTTCACAAGAAAAATGAAGACTCAAAGAAGCTGTTAGGGCCAAAGCTTAAATTCCAGGATGGACAAAGAGTGTTAAATTGCAAACCATGCCTAGAAAGAGGATTTGGGCTTAGACAGCTAATTATGAGACATAACAAGAAAGATGAGGGTTAACCTACAAAGATTTATAGGGCAGATTTCTCCTGGCCTTGGCTCTGGGTCCCTGGTGATAGGGAGCCTCCTTTTCTGCTGACACAGGGAGGCTATTTCACATACGAATCTCATCTCCAGATTCCAGGAAGGAAAGGAATGGTAGGTGTTTGCTCTGCTATTTTCCAAACAAGTAATTAATGTGCCAAGCAGATGTATTTAGTGGTGACATGATTTTATGCTCTACTGTAGACACAGAATTCAGTGAGATGGCTGATGTTTGTCTTTATTGCTTAGTAAATATTAACATGTTATAATAACTGAAAACAAGCCAGTGATTAAAAGATGGGATTAATAGAATGAAGCTTTTCAAAAATGATGTAGACCTTCCTGTATTCTGTGGGTCAGAAATTATCCTACTCCTCTGACATGTGGACTCCTCTGACATGGGTACTCGCTTGTGTTTCCTATACTCTGGGAGACTCAGGCAAAAATACAAGTCAGCCTGAGAAACTTAGCAACTTCATGAAACCCTTATCTCAAAAATGAGAAACACAAAAGGCCTGGGAATGTAACTCAGGGCCTTTGCACCCTCATTTGTTAGCACTGCCAAAAACTGTGGGCCTATAAAAATACACTGGCGTTTTACTAAAGGCATTCCACCATGACAGCATACATGCTGTAAATCCAGTCCTTGAGACTTCTGTACCATTAATAAGATCACACGCTTATTGGGACTTCTAAAAGAACAAAGTTAAAAGCTAACATCCTAAGCCAGTAAGCCCTGAGAAAGATTATCTGGTGACATTTGGCTCAATGAGTAGGCATTCTCAGAGCTTTAGTAGTTTAGTTTTGACAGCTTTCCAAATATACAAGGTCTGATCAACATATATGGCAGATGAAAAAAGATGTTTCATGATATAGGACACAAGACAAATTTTTTAACTAACATTTGTTCATTGAATGGAAATTAATATTTCTTCTTCCAGTGAGAAATATGGAACTAATTCAAGAGGGTAGCTCATGTTATGAGGTAAGTCACTGCACTCAGACCATTTGAAACCCAGAATCAGATTAGTCACTGGGGTGTTGTCTAAAATGTTCATGAACTGTAGCACAATTCCTTTAAGGGTACGGACTTAGGAAGTTTTCTTTCAATTAACATTAATTCATGGATTAGCTAATGTTAGGGTCAACTAACATTAATTCATGGATTCATGTGATGAATGTAATGACCTCTTTAAGATGAGGAAAGTATTTATTCGGTTTCTGTATCTTTGACTGTATGAGTTAATGTGTGATTTAATGCATAAATAAATGATAAGGATGGATATTGCCAAAAAAACCCAATCATTCAAGGGCCAACCAGATAGCTCAGGGAACCAAAGCAATTGAGACTGAGTGTGGTGGTGCGTACTTGTAATCCCAGCACTTGGGAGGCTGAAAACAGGAGGATCACAAGGAGTCTAATCTGTGTAGTGGGACCCTGTACTAAACACATTAAAAAATAAAAAATAAATAAAAAGAATTATTCTTCTCTAACCACCACTAGTAAGGAATCCCCTGACATGTCTCTCTTTCTCTCCCTCTCTCTCTCCCTCATATATATATACATTTATATTCTGATTTAGAAGGCATAGCCTGTGAAATTGTACATTAGAAATCTCAAGTATTCTGAATCATAAAAGGGTGGGAAATAATAATTACACTTACATGATTCACTCACTACTAGTAACTAAAATGCTGTTTTATTAACTTGTTCATCTATTTTATATTTATATAAAAATAATTTATTAAATATAATTATAATAGATAAACATAATTTTTAAAAATGTAATTTAATTTACAAAATATATCATTGTGATTGATATCCATGTAAATATATAAATAAAATTTATATTTATAATTTATAGATACACAGATAAAGGGAATCTATATTTTTATTTACATTCCAAGAATACTGAAGAAAACAGAATGCTATGTACAGCATGTCTCAGTGACTCTTCTCTCATTGCTGGGACAAATATCCAACACCCAAAATGAAGGAAGGAAAGGTTTGTTTCACCCACAGTTATTGGAGGTTTCAGTCCATCCTCGGCTGGCTCCAAGGCAGAGTGGCACAGGGCAGAGAAAATCCTTTTGTGGTGACAGCAAAGAGCAAGAGAGCAAAATGGAGGAGTAGCAGCAACAATGGCTACAGAGAGGAAGTCTGTCTCTGTTTCTCTTATATTGCATTCAGGCTGTCCACCTCAGGCTGGGTGTAGCGCTCATACCCATAACCCCAGCAGTACTAAGACCCATAATCCCAGTGAATCATGAGTTAATCTCAAACTCTAGAAGTCCCTGCCCTATGACTACATGAGTCTTAGGGAGACAAACAGATAAAAACCATAATACAACAGCAAGTTAAGAAATAAGTGATATTAAAACATAAAAGAGAAAGCAATTGGCCCTTGCTCACTGCTCCTACTTTTCTTCCCTTTGCTTGCTTTCCCTTAGCCAGCAACACTGCTATAAAAGAGAATATTTTTATTGCTAATACTTCTTTCAAGAATGTCCTCCCTCTTCCAGCTTATTCATCTTGATATTATTGCTTAAAAATTAAATATTCTGAGTGCCACTTAGGCATAAAGTTGAAGATGACTAAGTATTTCTAGTGATAAGAAATGGCTTCAACTGTCCACATGTTAATCAGAAAGCGAACGAGAATCCCCAAGGAAGGCACATTCCCCTGCTCTCAGGCTTCTGAAAGGAAGGTTATTCTTAGAGCTGAAAGGGTTGGGTGGTGCAGAGGTCTGGGGAAGTTCAGGGAGAAGCTGAGAACACAGAAGACAAATTCTTTCAGAGTCTGAACATCCAAACTGAAGGAATCAGCTTGTGGGTCACTGGTTCAGCTTTTGTGTGTGACCTTCAACTGGACAGCACAAATGCAGAATGAAACGAGGCACTCCGAGGCTTCTCCATGCAGGATTCCCTCGCAGTGTTCCCGCTCAGTTGCTCTGGAGAAAAGACACTGTCTTTTCCTAACATAGCCCTGGATGCACTGTCTCCTTTGATAGAGGGAAGTGGAAAGTGTGCGATCTCCTTGGGCTCCTACTCACTTTAAACTGGTCAGACCACTGAAGGGAGGGTGAGTTGCCTCCCCATCCCCAAAGCTCACTGAGTCACAAATATCTAAAGCATGAGACACACCAGGACTCCTGTGCAATTCTATAGGACATGCTGTCGAAAGAAGAGCAAAACCATCCAGCTCCATTAACATGGAGCCCAGGGGCCAGTCCAAGTCCCAATGGTTCCTGCTCCCAAGCCCATGACACTGAAGATTTTTGTTCTTTTTCTTTCTTTCTTTCTTTCTTTCTTTCTTTCTTTCTTTCTTTCTTTCTTTCTTTCTTTCTTTCTTTCTTTCTTTCTTTCTTTCTTCTTTCTTTCTTTCTTTCTTTCTTTCTTTCGTATTTTTAGGGAAGGGTCTATAGGGTGCTCTGGGTCTCACTACTAGATCAGACTGGTAGTGATTCTCCTGTTTACAGCCTCCCAAGAGCTGTGATGACAGGCTCGTGCCACCATGCCCAGTCTCAATTACTATCTCAGCTGGCCGCTGGGGCAGGGCCAGCATAGCAGGCTTAGGGATTAAACTCCTGGCCCTGTGTCTACTTACAGGCACTTCAATCTGCTGAGCTATTTGGCCAGACCTTGTTTTCCTCAACTTTTATGGACACTGAAAACACAAGTACATAAAATACTTTAAGGAAGTACTGTATTCCCAAAGGAAAAAAAAAACAAAAAACCATTGATTAAAATCCAATCAAGGAAATTACCAAAATGTTGAATATTCAGAGAGATCATTCGACTTAAAAGCAGTGAGACCACAGTTCCCAAGTTGGGTTTCAGAGAGGCATATGAGTGCATGTGAAGGTCCCCTGCAGCAGTGTGGGAACCGAGACGAGGGCTGGACTTGGACTTGGAGCTCGCATCTCAGGCCCATCACTTCCTAGTTATGACCGTAGGCAGGTCATTTCATCATTCAAGGTCAAAGTTTCCTTTTTATAGAGTGAACAGAGAGTTGTTGAGCGCACTGAATGTTTTTAAATGCAAATTATAGCTATTCCATTTCTTGAGCTCTAATTTCTTTGCCGTTCGGGGCAGCATGAAGCACACAGTTGTTCAACAGCACTGTCAAGGTGGCCAAGGGGACTGCTTGGTGCTCCCTTCAGGAAAGGCTGCAAGCCCGTGGTGTCACCCAGGTGTCCTTCTGAACTGCAGGCTGCTCCTTGCCCTCTGGGTCCTTCAGAAGAGAGGAATAAAGTGTTACACAGTGAATTTGCTCACACTGAATGATGAAAGGGATGGGTGCGGAAAACCTGATACTGGAATCCGGGGCTCTTTCTACTTCAGAGCTCCTTCTGCTTTACCTGCCAGTAATCTCTTGTGCAGACTCATTGAGCTCTTCTCCAGCACAGGCAGCAGGGGCTGCTTGAGCACCCTCCCACTCACAACCATAGATGTCACTTCTTCAGGACAACGTCCTTCTAGTTTGCTGTTTTGGCAGGAAGACATGGGGGTGCCAAGCTGAGGTTCTGAGTCAAAACATACCTGAGTCCAGGAGTGGAAACTTGGTAAAACTTTATCTCTACAACTTTTTCACCTGTAGAAGAAAATAGTAATGGAAAATATTTATAGAATTCCAGTGATGATTAAGGACAATAATAAATTTCGATTGTGTGGCACTGAGCCTGGCATGTGATTAGTGAAAGAATTTTAAATATTACTAACATTTTAGGGATAAGGACTGTGTGACTGGTGTTACTATTAGATGTGAGCACATATTGAAAATATATGGCAGACTAAATTTTCCTAAAATTGGCTGCAATGATATTAGTCACAGAACAGCAAAGGCTGGGTACCTGTTACCTAAAATTCAATACGTTATAGAATCAGAAATGTAATTTCATTTAATTGTGAATTTTTAAACTTGTTTAGATGTTTCTAGCTAATTTAATAATGGGCTTATTCATATTTTGATATAAGATAATAGATAGGAATCTTCTCCTAATAAATATAAAGATTTAGTAATAGGAAAGAAGGCAGCAATACAAAACAACTTAATTTGTTCAAAATAATCGACAGATGTTCTATCAGAAGCTGTGTCATTTCTATACTTTGGTATGTGAGAAACACTGTCGTATGATGCTATCAGCTGTTGAGTACAGGAATGGCCAACAGCAACCACGTACTGCACATCACCTTGACGATATTCACAACATTTTGAAGAATACCAAGGGCAAAATGGTACATTGCTCATGAATAGCAAAGGCCATGACTGATGCCAGAAGATATCTCTAGTGATGGAGCAGGATGACAAAGGCAAAGAAGCGCTTGTTTTGTGGTACCTACTATGAAGTGCTGGAGGCTCTCCCACTGTCATTTCCTTCAGGACAATTCATATGCATCAACGCCCACAGCTCCAGTGCCACAGGGAGTCCGGCAGCCCCCACAGCCATCCCAGAGGGATGTCCTTGGGCTCTATGAGAAGAGCTCAAGGGCCGTCACTGAATAGACTGCTGGGGATTTAAGTGCCCACTGGCCTTGTAGTGTCACAGAAGACACTCTTCTTATCAAGGCACCCCCAGTGAATCTCTTTTAAAAAATATTTGAGGGCCAGCCAAATAGCTCAGGGGATTAAGGTGCCTGCAAGCAGACATAGAGGCCAGGGTCCTCAATCCCAGGGCCTGCCCTGCCGACCCCACCCCTGGGGTGTGCTGACAAGGTGATTGAGACTGGGCGTGCTGGTGCATACATGAAATCTTAGCACTTGGGAAGCTGTAAACAGGAGGATCACTATACGTCCAATCTATGTAGTGAAGCCCTATAAATCCTGTAGACTCTGTCCTAAAATACTATATATATATATATATATATATATATATATATATATATATATATATATACATACATTTCTTTATGATGAAATATCTTTCCGCATAAAGAAAATGTATCCAGAAAAGTTTTAGACAATCTTCATCATAGCAAAGAAGCTGTAAAAGTCTGGGGCCCCAGACCCAGTGCAGCTCAGCCGCGGACCCACCAAAGCCCAGGCCCACCTACCTAGAGAGACTCGAGGGCCGACACTGGCAACTTTCCAGATTCCTGGGCCAAAGCCAGCCAAGATAGTGGCAATTTTCACCACTCGCTCTGCATCTCGGTTCAGGCTCGCCTGCCCAGGGAACCAACAGAGGGGAACCACAGGAGCTGCAGCAAAAAGGAACTGAACACAACAGCTAGATCCAGGCCAGGCATAACTGGATAATCTCAGACTTAATAGACTGGCAACAAATCTCATGACACGCTAAGGTTATAGCTGCACCAAAGCTCTGCACCAAAGGTCAGAGGTAAGTGCTACACAAAATGACAAAGACAAGGAAAAAAAATGCAATCTCAGGCCTCAAGTCCACTAGTAAGCACAGAGGAAATGAATGAATTAACAGATACAGAAGCAAAGGAACAACATCAGAAAGATATAGAAGAACTCAGATGAGAATTAATTCCTCAAATAAAAACAGAAATCTTTGACTACATAGCATCTGAAATAAAGAATCAAATCCAGAAACATTTGGGGGAAAACCAATGCTCATCGAGAACAAGTGCAGAGAGCACTATTCCAGCTGAAATGTGTGAATTAACAGTGTCAGAAGCAAAGAAACAACAGCAGAAAGTTCATGAGGAAGTCAAAGCAGAAATAATTTCTGAAATCAAAAAAGAATTCTTTGAAAAAAAAAGTAATTCTTTGAAAGCATAGCATCTGAAATACAGAAACAAGTCAGGAAATATACAGAAGAAACCCAACTTGGAAGAAATTCTGCAGAAAAAGAATTAATAACTACCTCTAAAGAGGACATGGATAAAAAGATAGAGATCAGAAATATGACAGATTCCTTAAATGAGCAATACAGAAAAGAAATAGAATGCATAAAACAGAGCCAACGAGATATAGAAGAACTAAAAGTATCAATCACGAGTCTACAAAACCGTTTGAGTGAAAGCAAAGATAGAGTTTCAGATCTTGCAGATGCTGGTGCAGCTAGTGAAAAGGTGAGAAAGGATCTTTAAAAACAATAAGAATGCAGAAAAAGTAATCCATCACCTGTAAGATGATGCCAGGATGAACAATGTGAGATTAATTGGCATCAGTGAGAACGAAGGAGTCAATACAAATGACATAAAAAGAATTTGGGGAGAAGTAATCACAGAAAACTTCCCAAATATGAGGAAACAATCCAACATTCAGGTAACTGAAGCATATAGAACACCAAATAACTTTAACCCAAGTAAAAACACACCGAAACATATCATAGTCAAGATCCCATAAATCCAACACAAGAATAATATACTGAAAGCTGCTAGAGAGAAGAAGCAGATCACATTCAAAGGAAAGCCCATCAGAATTACAGCTGACTTCTCTACACAAACCATGAAGGCAAGGAGAGCACAGAGCAGAGTTCTTCAAGTCCTGTATGAAAACAAATTCCGGCCCAGACTACTATACCCTGCAAAATTCTCTTTCAGGTTTGATGGAGAAGTGAAATACTTCAATGACAAAGACCAACTAAAGAATTTCATGATGACAAAGCCACCCCTAAACAGGCTACTGAAAGATGTCCTAGAGAGAGATCACAATGACCAGAACTCCATGAATGAGAATGGAAGGAACCTATTAAACAGGGCAAACAATTAAACACAGGATAAAACGGAGTAAACAACAGTAGCTAAATATCATGACAAACACTAAAGTCAAAAGGACATTCATAGGCTCAAAGTCAAAGGATGGAAAACAATACTACATGCCCCAGCACCTCATAAAAAAGCCATAGTAGAAATTCTGTTCTCAGACAGTCTCAACTTCAAACCAAGAATGATCAGATGACACAAAGAAGGCCACTACATATTGGTCAAGGGAAAAATTCAAGAGCAAGAGGTAACACTCATAAATATCTATGCACCAAACACGGGAACACCCAACTATGTAAGACAAATCTTAATGGACATGAGAAACCTAATATCTAAGACCACAATTTTAACAGGAGACCTTAACACCCTCTTATCTCAAAAAGATAGGTCAACCAGACAAAAAATTAGCAAGGAAGTAGCAGAACTGAACCAGAGCTTGGAACAAATGGACCTGGTGGACATATACTGAGTATTCCACCCAACCACAGCTGAATACACATGTTTTTCAGCTGCACACGGGTAATTTTCCAAAATAGACGACAGAATAGTCCAGAGGTCATGCGTAAGTATATGCAAGAAAAAAGAAATTATCGCATGCGTATTATCTGAACACAGTGCAATGAAACTGGAACTAAACAACAGGAAAGCCCGTTAAATTCATGGAAATTAAATAACACCCTCTTCAGCAATCAATGTGTTACAGAAGAAATTAAACAAGAAATTCAACAATATCTACAATTCAATGAAAATTTAAGCACAACTTACCGGAATTTATGGAATGCGATGAAAGCAGTTCTTCGTGGGAAAATCATAGCTATGAACTCACACATTAGGAAAACAGAATGGGAACAAATAAACACCCTAATGTTGCACCTCTGACATCTAGAAAAAGAAGAGCAAATGAAACCCAGAGTGCAAAACCAGGAAGCAATCAAAGATTAGAGCAGAAATTAATTCAATTGAGATGAAGAAAACAGTTCAAAGAATCCACAAATCAAAAAGTTGGTTCTTTGAAAGACTAAATAAAGTTGATAAGCCACTAGCCAACCAACCTCATCAAAAAGAGGGAAGAAAAATTCAAGTACATGCAATAAGGAATTAAAAGGGTGAAACCACAGACCTAGAGGAAATTCAGAAGATTATCAATAGTTACTTTGAGAATCTTTATGCTCACAGAATAGAAGACACAGAAGAAATGGACCAATTCCTCGAAAGGTAGCAAGGAGATTATGGAGCCACAGAAGAAAGAGATTGATGATCTATAGCGTGCCTGGGGAGAGTCACATGGAGAGAAAACTTTTTCTCAGGCTTTCACAGAGAGCAAACTGGTCA
>PVKA01028086.1:0-29775 GCA_004027165.1 Ctenomys sociabilis
TACAAATCTTTCTTCTCATTGAATTAAGAGAAATTGGCTGTATACCTATCCTATCTATTTTATATATACAGATACAAAATGGTCCTTCATATATATCCCTGTTTTTGTTTAGTTTTGTCGGAGATGGGTATTCCATTGCTGTTTAAATATTGTAGGTGTGTGAATTCAGCAAAATAATCCAATATAGTCCAGTAGTCTATAACAGTAGTGGGCCATCCATAGGACTGGCAACATCAGAGGTTGTTGATTTGAGCCTTTTACAGCTCACCATATTAATATAATCTCAGTTCCTTTAGATTGCACATGCATAAGACATCATTTGGAATTTGTCTTTCTGTGTGTGGCTTATTACACTCAAGTAATATCTGCCAGGGCCAACCATGTTGCCACATAGTACAGAATTTTCTTGTTCTTTTGTCCAAATAATATGCTATTAGATATATTGCTGTATTTGTTTTATACACTTAGCTATTGATGGAAATTTCATTGTTATTTCATACATTGTGTATTTTAGGTTGCGATATGACCCTGTACACATGGTAGTGGACATGTCTTTCCAATGTACTGATTTTGATACGTTTGGATGTGTACCCAGTAGTGGGATTGCTGGACCATTGCTCAATCTGTTTTTAATTTTTCGAAAGAAGACATATAAATGAATGATGTGTATGTGAAGATACTTCATATAACCACTTGTCACATAAATGTAAACCAAACCCACGATAAGAAATCATATCACCCCAAATATAATGACTGTTAAAAAAGACAGAAGGTAACAAGTGCTGTTGAAGACACGCAGAACGGGAACCTCCCACATGACTGGTGGAATTGCAGGTCAGTGTAGCCACTAAGAGAGCGGCAGTGACCTGGGTGTAACAGCCGTCCCAGCTGACAACGTGGTGCTACCACCACTGACCTAGCTGCTGTTTGCTGTGCAGCAATAATGCTGTCTATAAAATTATTGATGTATTCTTTCAGATTTATATTTATATGTGATGATAGTTATTGTCATTGCAAATAAGATCTTTATTTAAAATTATTTTTGTCTTTGAATATTGATTTTCTTTATGATTTCACCCTAGCCATTTTCCTAGGATTTTTGGATTGTTTGTCACTTAAAATAGAGAAATTAACAGCGCTTGTCACTGACTCTGTGCTGGGTGCAGTTCCAGGCAGAGCTCTGAGCACTGAAAGCAATCTTGACAGTTCTCATTTTCATAGTCACACTGAATATGGGACACTCATCCCTGCATTTCACAGCTGGGGAGCAGAAGCACAGGACAGTGAAGTGGCTCTTCTGGTGTCACACAGTCGAGGTCAGGTTGGAAGTCACATGGGCTGGCCTGCCATCTGCACTTAAAATGATTAGCAGTGGAGCACGTTGCACTGAGTCTGCTGCGACGCCAACCTCACAGAGTTACTGCCAGTCCTCACCTCTTCTTCACTACGTTCAACAGGATTCCAGGGTAGATTGGTGGGCAAAGGCTAACTTTCATAGTCAGTTCTGGCTAGAGGCCTGTGGTAGCTGGCCTCCCACATACTCCTGTCATTCCTACCAGCTTAGTCGCACCAGAGTGCAGGCCCTTCAGTTTCTTCCAGAGTTTGTCTAAGTGACCGATACAAGACAGTGAAAATGGGGTACAGTGCTTCAAAAGATGGCTATGGATGCATGATTTTTCCCCCTCTTTTGCATTATTTGCATTCGGTGAAGTTAGCAGCTATGTTAGAGCAGTAGTGTTATGGTGACACAGAGGATCTCAGGTGGTGAAAACAGAAGCTTCAGGGCTGGCAAAATAGTTCAGTGGGCTAAGTGCCTGCTTTGGCAAGAGTAGGGACCAGGGTTCGATCCTTGGTACTGCATGCCGCTGGCCCTGCCCTCAGGGCTTGCTGAGCTGGCAACAGAGTCTGGGTGTGGTGGCACATAAGTGTAATCACAGAGCTGGGGATGCTGAAAACAGGATGATCACCACGAGTCCGATCTGCATAGTGGGACCTTGTACTAAATGCACAAATGAACAACAACAACAAAAATCCAGAAGCTTCAGCCAATATCCGCACCAGAGTGCCTCTCCTGTACCATGTTGTCAGAAGCCTGCTGGTGCAGCCGAGGTCTCATGAAGGGCTCCTTGTCAGAATCACTGGGATAAGCTGTTCCTGACTCTACTTCATAGAAACTGAGGCAGAAAATGCATATTGATTTAAGTCAGAGGTAAGCGTGAGAATAGGTTAGGGACATTCAAGCCACTTATGTCCTCTTCCAGTCCTCG
The DNA here is from genome assembly GCA_004027165.1 of Ctenomys sociabilis. Classification (NCBI taxonomy): domain Eukaryota; kingdom Metazoa; phylum Chordata; class Mammalia; order Rodentia; family Ctenomyidae; genus Ctenomys; species Ctenomys sociabilis. The sequence goes on from PVKA01028086.1 coordinate 2,268, forward strand.
TATTCTGGGCACTGTTGAAATCATATCTGAGTCCTGGGCTTAATGTGTGTGCCTTTTTATTCTACATATACTGATGCCGCCGTGTGTTTTTTTTCCTGATTTGTTCTCTAAAAATACTGAATTACACTGATAAAATTCTCATAATTGCGTCAACTCAAACTGATTGCTCGATCTGATTTGCTATCTTTTAGCATAGACTTCTCCCCTTCCATGAACAGGTAAGATTGTATGTACATGTTAATTTTCTTTTAAAAATTTACACATGTTAGACTTTTTAGCAAGATTTTGACCACCTCTTCTCACTGACATTTTTGTGCATAATTCTCACAAATACAGTTGACTGTGTCCCTCATCTCTTTCAATGTACTATATTCACTTTAATTACTTGTCTTATGCTTTCTTATTGCCTTTATTTTTTCAGAGGAATAAACCGCTAAGTTAGTTTTGTAAGCTACTCAATAGCCAGTACAGGGATAAAGTGATCATTGTCAGTCTCAGTAGATGAATTTAATTTAAATAAAATAAAATTAATGGTGTGGCCATGAACTGCCTTTACCAAGATGCTTAAGTTCACCAAACTTCAATTTATTTGTCCATAAATCTGGATAAAAGTAACTCCTGTTGCACGTGGAGATCTCAGGAAGACCTAATGACATACATAGTGTGGACTAATTGGCATAGTATGATGCACGCCTGTAAAGGCTCTTGTCACTGTGCTAGTATGGTGGAGTGCTGGGAAAAGAAGAAGTCTTTTTTTCTTCTATTTTATTGAGAGACAAATATAAGTGAGTTTCAAAACTGCTTAACAGCAGTTTCAATAATTAATACATTGTACATTGTTATCTTCTTAGTGGTTATCCATGGCACAAGAAGCAGACAGGATATCCTGCCCAAGCACTATTTGTACAAATCTTTCTATTCCTTGAATTAAGCGACAGTAGCTGTATATCTATCCTAACTATTCTGTATATACAAGTAGAAAATTGTCCTTCATTTGTAGCCCATTTTTTGTTTAGTCCTGTCAGAGATGGGTAGTCCACTGGCATCTAAATACCATAAGTGTGTGAATTCAGCAAAACACTCCAACACAGTCCAGCAGTCCACAATAATAGTGGGTTATCTGAAGAAGTTGTTGACTAGAGCCATTTACAGCTCAGCTTATTATTATGGCCTTATTTTATATACCTCATTTTTATGCTTTTCTGCTGGATGATTAAGACTGAGATAAAGCAAGACCTACATAACAAAACAATGTAAGTTTTGTATGTGATGAGATCAGTCAAGACCCCTCAGGGTTTATCCTATAACCCTGTACCTCACTGTGTAGATCTTTTGTCAGTGTCAGCCATGTGGATGAGTCATGGCCAATGCTTGACCAATTTGCTCTCTGTAAAAGCCTGAGAGAAAGTTTTCTCTCCATGTGACTCTTCTTAGGCACACTATGCATCATCGATCACATTCCTCTGTGGTTCCATAATCTCCTTGATTAGAAAATTTAGGGCACAATTGAGTTACATGATGTTACAGTGCAGGTTCTCCTATGTCCTGAGTCCTCACTGACCTTGAAAGATTTAGGCCAAAATTTTGGCTGACTTAGCAGCCCTTCCATTTCTCCAATTTTTGAACTGCAAACTTAGGTTGTTAACCCTCCAGAAGAGAAGCTTACTATTACCCTGAAGCATATGCAGTTCGGTTTACCCTAACTATCTGACTAAATATCAGACATCATAGGCAAATCATGGAACAAGTATTTTCCATCAAGTATTGATGTATTGAATTTTAAGTCCTCACAGAATATGAAGAAAATATTAAAAATAGGAATTGACACATTACACAGAAATTTAGAAATCTAACCATATACAGCATTGTAGCAGGATAGTCCTTTGACATTTTATTTCTTGTGTCTCTCTCTCCTTTTTTTTTCATTTATTACCCATTAAAAGATTTTACTTGTGAGACCGAATGGTAATAATTGGTATTGCATGACAAGAAATATGTATTTAGCAAAACAGAATAACAGGCATTCCAAGTGTGACCCTTCTATTACACATTGCTATCTTCAGTGCAGCTGCTTGGTTCACAGGTGTCAGCATATATATATAGATAGTCAGGTTGAGAATGCCACCAATTTACTGCTACTTTCAGAAACCTGCTGATGTTTCTCGGGATCATTGCCTTGTCCATCTTTTGCATACATATGTATAGCTTTGGCCCTGCACTGTTTCTCAGCTTCTCTCCTTACCCTCTCCTCGTTGCCCAATCCTGAGCTTCATGCTTTCCTTTTAATTGTGTTATACCTTTCTATTTCTAATTCTTTTCAGTGCTTATACTAGAAAGACTATACGATATTTACACATGTGGGTCTGGTATATTTCACTTATAAGTATACCTTCAAGTGGCATGCCCTTAAATATGAAGGCTCAAAGCTTATCACTCTTTATAGCTGAATAATACTCCATTGTATAAAAACACCACATCTTTTTCATCCATTCCTCAGGTGATGGGCATCTTGGTTGTTTCAAAGATTTAGCTATCACAAATTGTGCAGCTATAAACACAGGTACACATATATCACTATGATATGATGTTCTCAGTTCCTCCAGGAAATTTCCAGTAAGGGACAGCTGGCTTGAATGGGATTTCCAGTCCTAGTTTTTTAAGGAGTCTCCACACTGATTTCCATAATGGTTGCATGAGTCTACATTCCCACCAGCAATAGAGAAGTGTCCCCTTTTCCACACAGCCCTCCAAAATTTGTTGTTTTCTTTATGATAGCCATTCTTTCTGAAGTGAGATGGTATCTCAGTGTTGTTTTAATTTGCATTTCACAGATGGCTATTGATGTGGAGCATTTTTTTCACATATTTATTTGCTTCTTTAATTTTGCCCTCTGAGAAGTGTGCATCCATCTCGGATGTCGATTTCTGAATTGGGTCTTTAAATTTGAAGGCCCTAATGTATTTTAGTTCTTTATAAATTCTAGAGAGCAGACCTTTGTTTGAGTGGTTATGAGCTAGGATTTTTTCGAAATTTGTGGGTTGTCTTTTCACTTTGTTGGTAATTTCCTTTGACTGGCTAAAACTGCTCAATAAGAGTTGGTTCCAGTTATTAACTCTTTCAAGTGTTTCATGTGCAATTACATGTTTGTTCATGAACTCTTTGGCTATCCTTATGTCTTCAAGAGTTCCTCCTACTTTCTCTTCCAGGAGATCGAGTGTTTCTGTTTCAATGTTTAGATCTTTAATCCATCTTGACGTCAGTCTGGTGCATGGTGACACACCTGGGTCAAGTTTTAGTTTTTGGCATGTAGAGAGCCAGTTTGTCCAGCACCATTTGTTACAGAGGCTATCTTTCTTCCAGTAAGCATATTTTTCCCCTTTGTTGAAGTTCAGGTGGCTGAGTGTGTTTGTAGATGCCTCTGCATCTTCTAATCTATTCCATTGATCCTGACGTCTTTTTCATTGCCGATATGATGTTGATTTTATCACGGTACTTTGTACTATAATTTTAAGTCAGGAATTGTAATGTCTCTTGCCTTGTCTTTGTTGGTCAGGATTGCCTTTGTGATTCTACATCTTTTCTCATTCCAAATAAACTTTAGTAATGATTTCTCTCAGTCTGTGAGGTACGTTGGTGGAAGTTTGATGGGGACTGCATTGTTCTATTGAAGCTATTGAACAATTTTGAGAGTATGTCCATGTTCACGATGTTGGTTCTTCCTATGCAAGAGCAGGGAATATCTTTCAATTTTTTGAAATCCTATATGATCTCTTTTCTTAGGTGTTGTAGTTTTCTGTGAACAGATCTTTGACTTCTTTGGTTAAGTGAATTCCAAGGTATTTCACTTTCTGAGGTGCTATTTTAAAGGGTATTGTTTCTCTAATCTTCCTCTCAGTGTGTTTGTTATCTGTGTAGAGGAGTGCTATTGACTTTTGATATTGACTTTTATCCTGCTATGTTGGTGAATTTCTGTATCAATTTTAGTACCTTCTTGGTAGAGTTTTTTGGGTGTTCCAAGTAAAGAATTATGTCGTCTTCAAATAATGATAATTGAACTTCTTCTTTACCTGTTCTTATTCCTTGTATTTCTCCCTCTTTTTTGATGGATGTTGCTAATGATTTCAAAACTATATTGAATAGGAGGGGTGAAAGAGGATATTCTGGTCTTATACCAGATCTGAGAGTAAAGGATTTTAGTATTTCCCCATTTAGAATTATATTAGCCATTGGGTTGTCATAGATGGCTGGCTTTTGTCAAATTGACGTAGAGGCCTTCTATTTCAGTTTTCTGTAGGACTTTGTACATGAATGAATGTTGGAATTCGTCAAATGCTTTTTCTGCATCAATTGAGATGATCATGTGGTTTTAGATTTCACTGCATTAATATAGCGTATTACATTTATAGACTTTCAAATATTGAACCATCCTTGTATCCCTGGGATGAATCCTGCCAGGTCATGGTGTATGATCTTGATGATTTGCTGTTTTCTATTTGCTAAGATTTTTGCATCTATGTTCATGAGGGAAATTGGCCTGTAGTTCTCTTTTTTCGTTGTGTCTTTCCCTGGTTTGGGAATCAGTATAATTCTTGCCTCCAGAAGTGATTTTTGGGAGGACTGCTTCCTTTTCAATTTCATTGAAGAGTTTGAGGAGTGTAAAGATTATATCTTCTATAAATTTCTTTTAGAATTCAACTGCGAATCCATCAGGACATGGAGTTTTCTTTGTCAGCAGGCTTTTTATTACATTTCATATTTCATTGGCTGTTATTGGGTTATTGAGAGTTGTTATATTATCTTGACTCAGTTTTGATAATTTGTACCTTTCAGGGAATCTGTCCCATTTGTTGTGTTTTCTATTCTGTGAGAGTACAGATTCTCAAAGTAGCTATTGATAGTCTTATTAATTTCTACTGGGTGTGTGGTGGTTACACCCTTTTCATTCCTCATTGCTTGTGTTTGAATTTTTTCTTTCCTCTTTTTGATGAGGGTTGCTAGCGCTTATGAATTTTTTTTAGTCTTTCATAAAACTAGCTTTTTGATTTGTTGATTTTCTTTGAACTGTTTTGTTCATCTCAATTGAATTACTTTCTCCACTAATCTTTATGATATGTTTCCATCTTTGGGCTCTGGGTTTGGTTTGTTCTTCCTTTTCTACACATTGGAGGTGCAGCATTAATGTGTTTATTTGTTTCCATTCTGTTTTTCTAATGTGTGAGTTCACAGCTATTTATTTCCCTCTGAGAACTGCTCTCATCACATCCCATAAATTCTTGTAAATTGTGGTTGAATTTTCATTAAATTGTAGATATTGTTGAGTTTCTTGTTTAATTTCATTTTTGACCCATTGATTACTGAGTAGGGTGTTGTTTAATTTCCATGTATTTAGGGGGTTTTTCTTGTTTCTTTTGTCGTTTATTTCCAGTTTCATTTTATGGGATAATTTGTGTTTTCTTGCGTATACTTATGCATGACCTGAGGACTAGTATGTGGTCTACTTTAGAAAATGACCCATGTGCAGCTAAAAAAAAAATGTGTATTCAGCTGTGTTTGGGTGGAACACTCTGTATATCTTCACCAAGTCCACTTGTTCCAAGTTCTGTTTAAATTCTCTACTTGTTTGCTAACTTCTGTCTGTTTGACCTATCTCTTTGAGGTAAGGGGGTTTTAAGGTCTCCTGTGGTTTGGGATATTAGACTTTTCATGTCCATTAAGAGTTGTCTTATTTAATTGGGTGCTCCTGTGTTTGGTGCATAGAGATTTATGATTGTTACCTATTCCTGTTGAATTTTTCCCCTAACCAATATATAGTGGCCTTCTTTATTTCATTTGATCCTTCTTGGTTTGAAGTTGAGACTGTCAGAGACCAGGATTTCTACTGATGCTTTTTTCTGAGGTGCTAGGGCATGTAGTATTGTTTTCCATCCTTTGACTTTGAGCCTATGAATGTCTTTTTGTGTTAAGTGTGTTTCTTGCATACAGCATATTGTTAAATTTTGTTTCCTAATCCATTGTACCAGTCTATTTCTCTTAATTGGTGAATTGAGTCCATTTACATTGATGGCTATAATTGAGATGTGTTGAATTACAATGACATGTTGTTTACTTGCTGTGGTTTACTCCTTTTTTTGTCCTGTGTTTAATTGTTTGCTCTTTACTGTGTTCCTTCTGTTCTCATTTGTGGTGTTCTGATCATTTTGGTCTCTCTCTAGAACATCTTTCAATAGTCTGTGTAGGGTCAGCTTTGTCATCATGAAATTCTTTAGTTGTTCTTTGCCTTGGAAGTTTTTCACTTCTCCATCGAACTGGAAAGAGAGTTTTTTAGAGTACAGTAATCTGGGCTGGAATTTGTTTTCGTAGAAGACTTGTAGTACTCTGCTCCATACTCTTCTTGCCTTCATGGTTTGTGAAGACAAGTTGGCCATAATTCTGTTGGGTTTTCCTTTGAATGCAATTTCCTTCTTTTCTCTAGTGTCTTTCAGTATATTATTCTTGTGCTAGATTTCTGGGATCACAGCTATTATATGTGTCTGTGTGTTTCTAGTTGAATTGAAGTTATTTGGTGTTCTGTATGCTTTGGTTTCCTGAATGTCAGATTGTTCCTCATATTTGCAAAGTTTTCTGCTATTACTTCTGCCCATATTCTTTTAATATCATGTGTATTGACTCCTTTCTCATTAATGCCTATTAGCCTCACATTGCTCATCTTGGTATCCTCTTGCAGGTGATAGATTATTTTTCCTGCATCCTTGTTGTTTTTAAGAGATTCTTTCTCAACTTTTCACTAGCAACACTGGTATCTTCAAGATCTAAAACTCTGTCTTCACTTTCACTCACAGTTTTGCAGCCTTGTGATTGAGATTTTAAGTTCCTCTTTATCTCTTTGAATGTGGCACATGTGATCTATTTCTTTCCTGTATTGCTCATTCAAGGAATCCATCATATTTCTAATCTTCTGTATTTTTCATCAATGTCTTCTTTAGAAGGAATTATTCATTATTTTACTGCAGAACTTTTTACAGATTGGGTTTCCTCCATATGTTTCTGTATTCGATTATTTAATTTAGATGCTGTGAATTCAGAGATTTCTTTTTTATTTCAGAAATTAATTCTGCATTGAGTTCCTCTATACCTTTCTGCTGTTGTTTCTTAGTTTGGGATGCTATTAATTCATACATTTCAGCTGAGCTAATGTCCTTTGCACTTTTTCTGGGTGGGCATTGCGTTTCTCCCATATGCTGCTGTATTAGATTCTTTATTTGAGATGCTACAAATTCAGAAATTTCATTTTTTATTTCAGAAATTAATTCTGCTCTGAATTCCTCGGTACCTTTCTGCTCTTGCTCTTGTTTCTTTACTTCTGACACTGCTAATTCATTCATGTCAGCTGAGTTAGTGTCCTCTGCTCTTGTTATGGGTGGGCTCAGAGCCTGAGATTGCATTTTGCTGCTTGTCTTTGTCATTTCATATAGCACTGACCTCTGACCTTTGGTGTAGAGCTTTGGTGCAGTTATAACATTAGCACCTTCTGAATTTCGAATGCAAATCTATTAAATTTGAGGTTATCCTTTCATGCCTGGCCTGGATGTAGTTGATGTGTTGAGCTCCTTCCCCCTGCAGCCCTTAGAAGTGAACCTGTTTTGCCTCTCTGGCACAACAGTGAGCCTGTGGTGCCCCTGTGTTGTGTCGTTAGCCCTGGGAGCAAAGAGGAGCACAGAAACTCTCTGACACACTCGCTAGGTCTGGGTTTGGGCTGGATTTGAGGGTCCCAAGAGAGTCCCAGTAGTTCTCAGTCACTCGGCGGGCTTGGAGGCCAGGGCTCTGGATGGTTGCAGGGTCCTGAGGGCGTGGTACAGTGTCTCAGTCACGTGGATGCCTGAGTTTTGGTCTGGAGATGTCTTGTGGGTCCAGGGAAGCTGGACACTCTCCCACATATTCGCTGGCCTGGGCTGGGCTGGATCTTGGGGTCCTGAGAGAGTCACACAGTTCTCATTCCGTCAGAGGGCTTGAAGGCGGGGGCTCTGAAGGGCTGCAGGGGTCCCGAGGATCCGGTAGAAGTTGTCACTCAGGTGCCTGCCTAAGATTCCATCTGAAGGGGTCCTGTGGGTGCAGGGAAGTCCTAGGAAGGCATTTTATTATTTTATTAGGTAGCTGGCTCAATAAAGTTTCCTGTCACTTTAGCAAGAAGTTTTCCTTTTTTTCTGATCTCTGATGTCTGAGACAAGACAGAATATTAGGGGGACTATTCAGTCTATATGAACAGGTAAGCAGCTCCTTGGGGATGGTCCATCTCGGCAGGCCTTGAGAGTTAATGACCGTTACGGAAGTAGTGCTTGAGAAGACAGGGCTGACTGGAAGTGAGCATCAGGAAACAAGCAGCACACAGGCTGGCTTCCCAGCAGCGGAGCACACAGAGAGCAGTGGCGACGGATTGCAACATGGCCGCCTAGGTGTCCAGCACTGGAGAGTTTACATCAAGGTAAAAAGATGTCACCTGTAATTTTTAGAAATGTTTTATTATCAGCAGTTTTACTTGCTGTGAACCAGCTGTCAATTACTGTTTCCCCAGCCTCTGTTGCGCTAAATCTCCTGTCTAAAATATGATATCATTGTATAGTTTTTCTTCTTTGACCTGGGAATGTGGAAAATTACACTGATATAAGCTGTTATTGGGAGAGAGAAATCCTGCTCACAACTGGAGTGTTATTCCAAAGTTTGTGTATGTAGAGCACCTGAATCACAGAGGATAATTATTCTCCTATATATATTCAACATATAAAGGATGTCTTCTTTGTTTTTATTCATCAGTACTAGGACTTCATGGAACAGCTCTCCACTTGGTCTGATTTATTCCCTTAAAGCTCTTGCTGCCTTTGCTAATGGCTCTTTGTGCTGTCTATTTTCTTTGTAAAGTCCTGTTTCATTATTTTTACTTGAATTGGGAAAAGCTTTCAAGAATGCAATTTTCAGCCTTATTCTAAGTATTTCGAAGTTCTCTCCCAATTTCCCTTTTAATCTTCACTTCTGCATTTTCTGAAACACAAGCAAATGACTCATATGCGGGTGTGTATTCTAATGACTCTATTAGAAGTTAATCTCCAGAGGTGAATATTTGGCTGTACTTCTGAGCCAAATGGAATAGAGAAGAAGCAAATTGTTTAAAGCAAACCTAATGGTTTGGGAGAGGACATGTGTTAGATTGATATTTTTCTGTCTTTTTTGATATTGGTCAGCTCTGGAGTGTATGGTACTGGACAGTGGTGCCAGAGGAACTTGCCATTGTTTGCTGAGCAAAGTTCTGTAATAGTTGTAAGGAAAAATAGTAGCCAAATGCATAAAGAATTGCGCCCTCCTTAAGTCAATAGAACCTGACTAGAAAATGAGGAAGAGACACCTTGTGAGCTATGTCCCATTTCTCAGACACAGAATGTCATGAAATGCTTAGCCTTTACCAATATCATATGCCAGGCATTTTCAAAACACACTTGGCAAGGTGGTTTTTGAGAAAGATGCACGACATGGTGCAATGTGGTGGTAGACCAAAGCCAGGGCATGCTGCACTCCGTTAGGTGTCTCTCCTTGATCAACACTTCTATCTAAAATTATTTTAGAGGAAACCTGAAGTCCAGTCTTTCCAGAGGCAATAGCAGAAATTGAATTTGTCTAATAGGAACACAGGGAAGATTCTGGAAGACTTGAGCAAAGGTACTATTTAAGAGTCATGCAGAGTGAAGGTGACTTGTACAAGAGAAGGAATAATTGCCTGAATCACTTGCTAAAATTAATGCTTTTCCTTGAGGAAATTTTTTGAAAGGTGCATTATATGCTTTTCTGCAAGGTGTGGAAAGTTAGCTCTGAGCATTCATTAGGAGGCATCTTGCAGGGTGGCAGGCAGGGTTGAGCTTGGAGTTCACATCTCAGGCAACCACATACTTCATTGTTTCCATGACGAAAACTGTATCTTGCATTTATTGTTAAATTCCATGTGTCTTCATGTGAAACAGCATATTCCCCACAAATGTGCCCTTTGCAGTGACTGATATCCAGAGTTAAGTACTTTGCAGAAATGCCTCTTGCAGTGCAACCTGCTCCCCAGAACAGATAAAACTGGGGAAGACATAAGGCCAAAATGGGAGCAGGCATTAGTGTGGAGCTTGTCCATCGAAGCAGTGTGGGAAACTGAGGCAGTAGATGCCAGTTAAGGAGCAAGGACACAGAAGTGACTCTAACAGCAGAATAGTCCATTTAGTGCAGGAGTGGCAAGGCCAGCTTCATCTTATAGCTGTAAGACTTAAGAAAAACTATCATAATGTATATTCTGTAAGACTCTTTAGTTCCATCCAAAGTCTAGGAAGTAAGGGTCAAGGAGATGACTTAGTGGAATAAGTGCTTAGTTGGCAAGCACAAGGGCATAAGTTCAATCCTTGGCTCTGCAAACAAACAAACAAACAAAAAACAAAATAGAAAAAACAAAACAAAGTCTAGGAAGCAAGTTTCATCTTGGATGTTCTATACAAGTATTCTAAAATTTAAGGGTGTTTACAAATAATTTATTTTTTACCTAATTATTCCTTTAGTTTTTTTTTTTTTTTTTTTTTTTTTTTTTTTTTTTTTTTTTTTTTTTTTTTTTTTTTTTTTTTTTTCAGAACTGGGCATTGAACTCAGGACCTTGCGTGTGCTAGGGAAGCGCTTATTCTATTGAGCCATCTCCCAGGCCCCACTTTTAGGTTTAAGGTTTACTTGATATAGCAGAAATGTTTAGAACCAGGCTTTATATTATGTCTAAAGAGTAAAATATGTAAAATATAGAAGCAATTTTTTACTAGTTTTGACTGTAAGTTTTGGATTTACAGATTTGCATGGAGGAGTAGAATTTGCATTATCTAAAGACACAGGATAGAACTGTCCAGTAAATGCATGTATTTGGGATACAAGGTTTGGAACCATTGGTATGAAATAATACTTAAATTAAATGAGACTGGGCTTATTCACCTCCTTTCTCTCCACAGGTCCTGTAGATAGTGAGACAGGACCTCAGGGAGCAGCAGCGCTACAAGACTAAACTGAAAAGTGACTCAGAAAAGCATCTGGAGAGCCTAGAAGAAAGCAGGAGGTCAGAAAGCCCAAAAGCCTTGGAGGAGAATGTTTCAGAGAAGGAGAGGTGCCCGGTGATACTGAATATTGTAGCAAGGCAAAGCAAGACACAAACCGAACACTGACCATGGAATTTTTCATCAGAGGGTTTGGTCCCAGGAAGTACAATCTTAGGGGCCATGCTCGCACTGGGGCACTTTCCAGGGGTGGTGGTGGTGGGTGGGAGTGGCTTAAGATGCAGCAGCTGAAGTGTGGTGGTGAGGGAGCTAATAATGAAGTGGGCAGGTAGTTGTGCGGGTTATCCACCAGCCCAGTGAGACCCCGAAAAGGGTGCCAGAATCTGGGGTGGGGTCCATTCAGACGATATGGTGAAGGCGAGTTTTGAGAGTATTGGAAGGAGTCAGTGTTGGGGACGGATGCTAACCAAGAGTTCAATGAGTATAATAAAATAATTATCCAAATACTGGGTATTTTTTTTCTGAAAAACAAGCAAATGAAAATCAAGTTTCTGTGTAGATGTTTAGTATCAAAATACTTGAAAGAAAGTGGAGCTTCAGGAAGCAGGCAGGGGTCTTGGGAGATGACTTTCTTTATGCCTGCCATTCAAAGGATACGTTAAAGATCCCTTTCGTCCCTGCTCTGTCCTCTCTGGCTTTTGTTGCTTATTGCTGTCCCATAAATCGTAGCTTTGGCAACTTTACTCATGTATCAGGACTTCCGATCTTAAGTCTCACGCTCTCACGGCATTGCAGTTCAGTGGGGGTGAGGGAGAGGAGAGATATTTTCTAATAAACAACGTGCAAATCAAGAGCAATGTCTACCTCATTTTCTGATTTTTGAAGGGACAGGGAAAACAGCCTTTGCTTCAGAAGTTCAGAGGAAACCGGAAGCACCTAAGGGCAGAATGGAAGGAAAGAGTTGTTAGGCATGGAGAGGGTCTCCGGGACAGCGTAAGGGGTGAGCGGATGGCCTGGCCGGGCCGGGCTGAGGGAAGTGACACCTGCGGAGCTGAGTTCGTGTCGCTGTCCTTTCTAATCATGTTCCCTTCAAGCATTTCACATCCTTACCTGGGTTATCAGGTCTTGAGGCTGTAGAACAAATTAGCTAGTGTTTCTTTTGTAGCCCAGAGCTCTTCCTGAAGTATCCATAGTGGCTTCCATGAAACTTGACACTTATGTTCCTTAAATTATACTTAATAATGTGTATGTCCTAGCAACTACACAGGAAGTTCATCTCTTTTTTTTAAAAAGCTGGGACTTGGTCTTCCCACCTGTGGTATCTTGCTGTATTCAGCCCTACACTTTGTCCATAGGTGGTGAACTGGTGGAATGGATCTAATTAAAGCATAGTATGTAGAATAGAATTAGAGAAAACCTTGTTACTATGTTTTGAGGTTTTTCCACCCTTTTAACACTTTGAAAAAGTCACACAATTTTATGTAATAAAGGATTCTGTTTCATTAAATAAGCATATGTATATCTTTTGTTTTTTCCATATTCTTTATGTTTAAGAGACAACTATGAAAGAACAGATGTCAGAAATGAAAAGGCAGAATTGGCTACAGAAGTTACCTTGTGTAGAAATGGAAGAAAGAAGTAAGGGTGTTATGTTCAGAGGGAAGTTGTCTTTTCATACATTTTTAAAATGTTTATTTATTCATTTGTTTGGTACAGGTCCTGCTGCACAGCTCAGGCCAATAGCGACCCCCCCCCAATCTCAGCTCCTCAGTGCTGGGATTACAGGCAAGAGCCACCAGCCCGGTTTGGGGGCTGGCACAGCCAGGCCAGCGTTTCAGGGCAGGCGCGGCATGCGGTACTGGGGCTCAAACTCAGATCATTGCACTTGCCAGGCAGGTGTTTAGACTGCCAAGCTTTCTCCCCAGCCCAAGAGGGAAATTTTCAAACTAAGGATGAGGAAGGATATTTCCTAAGTGTAAATTATAAGAGCTTGAGCAATAACCAACTATGAAAATCAACCCTGCAAGCCTAATGGTGGCACTGGACGGCATTAGGACAGTGTCACGGCCACGCCTCAGTACTGCTTCCCTAGGCACTACCCTCTCTCTCCAGGTGACACCCAGCTTTTCCTTCTTAAATAGTGAGAAGACTGCCACCTAGGAGGGTGTGAAGGATGAGCAGTCAGAGGTGGAACTGGTAGACAGGGCAGATGCGATTCTCCTTGGATATCAAACAGGCCAATAATCAAGGTTCAGCAATTTTACTGAAAACTATTTAGTAAAAATTACCAATATTTATAGCTTTTTCCCTTTTCCTTTATGAGCCATTGGGCATGGCATGCGGTTAGGAGATTTGTTTTACCAACTACGGTAAAATGGGTTTACTCATTATTTTATTTTCTGTTCATTTATTTTGTGTTTTTTAAAAAGAATTTAAAAAAATAGTAAAAAAAAAAATCCTTAGAATGATACAGAATTTTCCTAAATTAAATGATAGAAATTCAAATTAGTTGTTCAGATTACCAGATATAAGCATGTAAAATTGGGCAAACAATTGGCTGAAAATTAAAAGGAAGAGAAATAAGCATTAGCTGCTCCTTTCAATAGATCAGCAGGCCAGCCTGTGCACGTGCATATGCATTTCCCCTTCCTTCTTTCTTTCTTTTGTTCTTTCCTTCATCCCCGTCATTCTTACCCTTTGTGCAGTCTCTTTCCCTTTCACAGTATCTATTTTACCTTGCGAGTTTTATTGACTCTTGTAGGTCCTTCCACTAGGGAGACAAGGAAATGTTTGCATGCGCAGGGCTGATTTACTTCACTTAGGAGTACCGTCTCCAGCTGCATCCATTTACCTATGAAAGCCTTTCTGCCTTGTTTGTTCTATTGTTAGTTCTTATCCTCAAGGCACAGGCTGCATTGCTGTTTTGTTTAGTTCCCGTTATGGCATTTATAATTTTTTCAAATAATGAATAGCCTGAGGCCTCGCTGTGCACTGTGCCTGACTGCCTCTGGCTTCCCCTCTCTTTTGTGGCATCGCTGTCCAGCTGGACGGTCAGCTTCCCACAGACTTTGTTCCTGTCTCTGGCACCATCTTATGCCACCCCGACTCACAGCACGGCCTTCAGCTGGGTGCTGCGTGTGGCACACACTGTCCTCGGTGACAGGTTGAGCTCTCAGTCACTGTAGGAAGTCAGAAGCCGAACCCTTCACTCAGCATCAGCTCTTGAGCATCATGAGCCCTAATTAAGAGTAATGACAGTTACACCTCCAAATTATGAATTATGAAAAAAATATCTGAATTCCATCATCAAAATGTTACACTGTCAGACTGCTGAGACAATAAGTACTTAATGAAAATTATATGGTGTGTTCTCAAAAACACAGCCTGTGCTGCTAATGTTCTCATTTGATTTGGTTTCTGATGTGTTACTAGAAGATTCTTAAGGAGAAGAAATCAAAGACTGCAGAATTTTTAAGCTTATTTCCAGGATATAAGACACAATGTAACTTACTCATTATTCAAATGCATGTGAAAGAGCTGCGAAATTACTGAAATGCTGAAAACTCATCAAAGTTTACCTGTGTTATTTCCTGAACTATTTTTCTTTTGGTACCAGAAATTGAACTCAAGACCCTGTGTTTGCCAGACAGGTGCTGTGCCACTGAACTATATTCCAAGCCCCTCTTCCTTCTTATTTTATATATAAATATTTTACTTAAATCAGTGCATTATAGAATGTAACTTTCCTGTGTGATATTTTGTGGCTATTATTTCAGGCAAAACAATTTCTAGAGTGTACAGGAAGACACAGGCAGATGTCTGTATTTTGAGTGTTAATGTCATACAACTCAGAGATCAAAGTCTGAACAGGAGAATGCTGGGACCTGGGGTGACTGCAGTGCAGAAACTGCTCCTCTTATCAGGCCTTTGAAGTGCCTGCCCTCAGCTTCTGGCCTCGCTGCTGCCTGTGGTGCTCAGAGCCTATGTCTGCAGGCTTCAGTTCTATCAGAGGTGCTGGAGATAGCTTCCTCAGGGTGAGGGCTACAGCCTTCAGAGCTAGTGCTTTCAAAGGCAGGGGAGTCCTCAGATCCTGAGGCCTGACAGAGAGCCATTCCTGCCTGACAGGAGAGGTCCCAGCCCTCTGGGAGCTGGCTCTGTGACCTCTGTGATCACCACTGCCTGCCCATCCAGGGGCCCCATGGGGCTGCATCTCACTGTCCACTCTGACAGAATGCTGGGTAAGAGTGCTGCTTTTCTCTGTAATCACATTATCATTTTCTCCTGTTCTCCTTCTAGGTATCTTTGCTTTTTTCCTGTTTTTCATCCTCAGATATTCACCCCTTACCTCTTAGGTCTTGCTCTTCCTCACAGGGCATCAAGCCTTGTGGTTGCTGCTTTTTCATCTTAGATGCCAAAGTTTGCAGCAGTCTGTGACATGAATCACTTTTCAAAGAAGAGTTTTACCATTTTTTTTTTCTATCAACCTTAGGAATTCCTATAAATGTGCTCTTAGCAGACTGAATGCTCCATTATTTAGAAATGAGAAATGAGAAATCTAATGTATGCAATATACAAAGTGAGATAATAATTTGCCATACCGTTAGTCAGGTTACCACTAAAAACAGGTAATAAATTTGTATGTATAAATAATTGGTAGGCACAAGAACACGAAGGATTATATAAAACAATTTTAAGGTAAGGAAACAATATTTTTTAGTCCTATAAAAAGTTTCTTTGAACATCATACACATTGCTTTACCAGCAATATCATGTTCTGTTGTCATTGCAAACCTCAGATTTAGTATCACAACAAATCAAGGGTTCAAAGAACATCAGTAACTTATTTAAAGTCCAGATATTTTCATTGAAATGTTCGGATTTAAAAACCTGATGAGTTGGACTTTAACAATGGCATTTTAAATTTTTTTTAGCCTGTACCCTAACAAGTATTACAAGGACTGCTGGACCAATGACCCAGCAAAAACAGTTTTGGTTTTACCAAAACTAGAGTTTTCTGCTTGGTTAAGGTAAAGGACTTCTGCATTAGAGGGAAAGGTTTAATTTCCTTTAAACAGAATGACCCAGAAATTTATGGAAATTTTTATTGGTGGTTAATACTTTGGTAATATTTTTCTGGGGTAGCTTTAGCTGTCACCTTTTGTGGACTCTCAGAGCTTGATTTCAGTATGGTTCTTCAATAGCTTGCTTCCTGTTCTCAGATATCTTGGGCTCTCTTGGATCTTCCATGAATTCTTCCATTGAATTCTTCAATGAATCCTAAACATCTAATCATTGGATTATAGTAGATTAAAAAATGGTGACATTTTTTCAGCTCTTTCATTGAAAGGACAAAACAATATTCCCATTTCTTGAGATTTCATTAATAGAATGTGGTGAATGGCAGTATAGACAGCCTCACTCTAGGATGCTGTCCGTAGACTGCCCAGGAAGGAAGATAACTTCACTTGTAAAGGATCAGTGGCCACATGGGGGAAATATCTCTCTCCTGCCTCCCAGTGAACACTCACATGAGGCATGTGAGTGAAGCCATCTTGAGTTTCTCAGTAGAGCTTCTGAGAGTGGAACTTTATGAGTGAGCCATGTAAAAGGGCATGTTCCTACAGAACAGGAAATTTGTGAAAAACATTTTTAAATGTTATTTTTAATTACCAAATTTGAGGTTGATTTCTTACTCAGAAATATGCTGTACACATGTGAAAATTATACCTGATCATTTAAGAATATTAATATATCCATGTATAGCATATTGCCAGCATATAAGAATGACCTGCATCCCTGAGTAGGAACTTCATCTTCTGGAAGGTGATATCTGGTGTGTGACCTGTGCCACCTACAGGTCTCTTATCTCTGCATGTCTGGTGAGGACAGCCATCGTAGCTCCCTGGTAGGCAGAAGGCAGACAGAAGGCAGATTTGATTTTGTTGGGGACAATAGAGATAATGTGTGTTCGAGACTGAGAAAAGGCTGGATGCACACTGTGAAAACCTATCCCCACATGATGGGCTGCACTGCTTCTGTACCTCTGATTCTACAACCTCAGAAAAGCTTCCCACCCTGTGCTCTAAGGCTCAGCTTCTCTGGAATGGTCCAGGTCGGGTCTGCAGGCATAATAAAACTGATTCTTGCTTCTGAACCCTGGTGCCTGACAGTTCTGCTCATAGCATTGCTGTTACATAGCTACTATGAAAATCAGCATACAGATTCCTCAAAAAATGAAAATAAGAAGTCATGCTTCACTCAGCTTTTCTCTTCCTGGGTGTCTTCCACAGAGTTCAAGTCTTGGTAGTACAGTGATGCATGCACACCCAGGCATCACGCAATTCACAAAAGCTTAGTCTTGGGAGAGGCCCTTATGTCCATCAACAGATGACTGAATAATCATCTGTTGAAATTGTGATGTTTACACATAATGGAGGACTACTCTGCCATGAAGAAAGATATATTGGTGTCATGTGAAGGAACCTGGATAAATGGATGCACTTTAAGTCCATAGTGTTAAGTGAAATAAGTAAGACACATAGCAGAAATATCTCTACTATGAGAGGCACCAATTATACAAAGAGCAAATGGAAAGCTAGATGGCAGGAAGTAGGGCGATAGATCTTTCTCAAATGGGAAGGTGCTCAAGGGATGGAGGGCAGGGGAGAAAGTGGACATGGAAGGTGTTAATGCATGTTACTGTGCACACCAATGTCACATGAAGAATGGAGACGGTATGTGTTACAGACACATGCTAATGAAAATGGATAGCTAAAGTACTACTGCTTTCTGTTGGGTTATTGAAAGGAATGGCTGATTTTTTTGTTGGCCAATTTTACATGCCTGGTATCTGGTAATCCAAACAACTACCTTGAAGATAACAATCTATAATATAACAACCATTGTTGGTTTCCTATCATCTATATCTGAAATTCTGTATCATTTTAAAATTTTGCATTATCTTTAAAGTAAAAAAATGTAAACCACACACACACAAAATAAGATTGGACTTGATCAATTTGGGAGTGCTTTTGTGACAGAAAGCCCTTCATAAGCAAAAGCGCCAGCCTCGTCACCTACAATTTGCCCCAGGACTTTCCACTGTGATGACCCCCACGAAGACAGGAGGCACTGCTGCCAGAGGCACTGCCCTGCCGGGAGTCCTTTGCTAACTTGGGCACTAGCATCTCGAGCCACCAGCAAAGAAGCTACCAGGCCAAGTCCTTAGCTTCTGAACTGGAAATTTCAGATCCTTCACAGTGCTTCATAACTATCGTGAACCTCATGCAGTGCACAGTGCACCTTATGAGGACTGTATGGGCTGCTGACCTTTCCTTGGAGACAGGGTCACCAGGCGCTACTGCTTTTGAAATGTTTTTTATTCTCGAGAAACTACATGTGAGTCTCCCCCAGGTTTCATTATGAGATTCATTACAAATTGCATGCAAAAGAACTTTTTAAATTGAAGTTTTAATTATATATTGGAATGAATAGTTCATGTTTATATCTTATTAATGAATATTAAATTGGAATAATGTATGTTATGATAGATATGGTTTGTTTTTGACAATTATTTAATTTCTTCTGTTTGTACCTTTTTCCAATTACATTTTCTAATGTCTTTTTGCTTGTGATTTCTCTGTCCATTGTCTTCTTTTTTTCAATTAATCATGCCAGTATTTTATTATTTTATTTTAGGGACTCAACAATTATTACTTATTGGTTTTATTCTTTCTCTGATTTATTATTCATAATTTTTGGCCTTTCATTGTTAATCCCTTCCATGCTTTCCTTATGGTACTTTTTCTAGGTCTTTGAGGTTAAATGTTTAATCAATATTATGATTAGCATTGCAAATCTACTTTTATAAAGGCTTAAATATATTGTAACTTTTTACTATTATTTTTTACTCCGGTTACCATGTTTTCATACCAGTGAGTTATATAAAGATCTCTTTCCCTCTCTGACCATGAACACCAGTTTTGTTCTTGGCTCTGCTGGAGGTAAAGCTTTGAGATCAGAGAACTGAATTTGTATTAGTTAAGACATCTTAGCTATTCCCTTTGTTCCAAATATTTGGTCAGTTTGGGAATTAATTTTTGAGGCCCTATTGATCAGGATTTTCTATCTTCAATGTAAATTTCTTAATATAAAATTTCATTTGGGGTAAGACTTGGATTTGGTGGTGAAAGGGCAAAGAAATATCAAGGATGCTGCTTAGGTTTTAATATTCCCACTCAAGTTTAAACTTCATCCTTATTGTGGGTTATGAAGTGCTGGAACCAAAGGAGACAACTAAGAAATATTAGGTCATAGGAGCAAATACATGAGCATGTCCTTGTGCATGGAGTGTTGCATGCATGGATCATTGGATTAAAGAGCTCAGGTATCTCAAGAGGAGGCCTGGCCCCTCTCATTCTCTCCCCTGTGTGTGTTCTGCTTGCACCACCCCAGGACTAGAGAGAGAGCCCTACCAGCAAGAAGCCTCTTACCAGATATGCAGTCCCTGACCTTGGGCACCTTAGCCTCCTTAGCAAGACTGCATAAAGTTTTATTCTTTATAAATTATTCAGTTACAGCAATAGAAAAAAAAAAACTAAGCTTTTGATCTTGGAAAAACAGCAAGGATGACCTTTGAGGCTTTCCATTTAGTGTAGGTTGCTATTCATTTAAAAGTGTTAATAAATAAAAACCTTTTGCACCTTTCAGATTTTATTTATTCTTTCATGCTCTTACATTAGGGAGATAATAAGATATTTATATGTGAAGGTCTGACTTATTTCACTTATGAGTATGGTCTCTAGTTGCATCCATTTACCTATAAAACTTATCTTTTTTATTGCTGACTAGTACTCCATTATATAAAAATACAACACATTTTTTACCCCTATGTATAATGTTTTCAGTTAGTTTGGAAAAATAAAACAGCTGCACTGGCTAGGTCTGCATTTTTGAGGAATCTCCACATTGATTTCCACAGTGATTGCATCAGACCATACTCTCACTTACAGCGAAGGGTTCCATATTCCACACAGTCCCTTCAGCATTTATTAATGATTGGCTTCCTGTGCATCATTCTTTCTGGGGTGAGATGGAATCTCAGTGTTGTTTTAAAGGGAATGAAACTTCTCAAAGGGAAGGAACAACTGGGAAGAGGGAGAGGAGAAAAGAAAAAGTGAAGGAGGAGCAAAAGAAATACATATGTATATACAGAGGAAAGCTTGGATCATTGTACTGCTGATTTCTGGTTAATGCTACTGAAAAGAGCAGTTAATGCTTAACTCTTTTGTCTGCCCTTTTTATTTTTGTTTTTTGGTACTTAGACTTGAACTTGGAACCTGTCACTTACCAGGCAGGTGCTGTGCTGCTGAGTTAAATCTCTGTCCCTGTCTTTTTTATTTTTTATATTTTTCTATTTTTTAAAGAATACAAAATAGCAATTAAAAACAACATTAGAAATGATACAGGAATGTTTTTTCTAGATCTGTGAGATGTACTGATAGTATTTCAATTGGGATTGCATTGAATCAGTGTAAGAATTTTGGGAGTATGGCCATTTTCACAATGTTGGTTCTTTTTATCCAGGATCAAGGAATATCTTTCCATTTTCTGAACTCCTCTTTGAATACTTACCTGGCAGGGAAGATACCATGATCATGAAATCCTCTTTGATCTCTTCTTGAAGAGTATATAATTTTCACTGTATAAATCTTTTACTTCCTTTATGAGATTTATTCCTAGTTATTTCAGTTTTGGGGATGTTATTTTGAAAGACGTGTTTTCCACAATTTCTTTCTTGATGCTTTCATTGCTTGTGAATAGAAATGTTCTTGATGTTTGAGTGTTGACTTTGTATCCTGCTATGTTACTGAAGTTGGTTGTTAAATCCACAAGTCTTTTAATGGAGTTTTTGGGGTCTTCCATGTACAGTACCCTATGATTTGCAAATAAAGATAATTTTACTTCTTATTCTTCGTATTATTTTTTTCTCTTGTCTAACTGTTCCGGCTAATGTTGCCATGACCATAATGAGCAAGTGCGGGGACAATGGGCACCCTTGCCTTGTTCCTCATTTTAAAGTGAAAACTTTCAATTTTTGTCCTTTAAGTACAATGTTGATGTTGGTTAGTCAAAGTCGCTTTTCCCAAATTGGGTAAGGGCCCTGTATTCCACTGTTCTGTGGTGTTTTTATCATTAGTGAGTGCTGTACTTTGTCAAAAGCTTTTTCTGCATCATTGAAACTGATCATGCACTTTTTCTCTTTAGCTCTGTTGATGTGATGGATTATGTTTGCGATTTTGTGTATATTACACCATCTTTACCTTCCTGCAGTGAATCCCACTTGGTCACGATGCGTAATGTTCTTGATGGTTTGCTGCGTTCTGCTGGCTAGCATTTTATCGAGGAATTTTGCACCTATGTTCATTGAGGAGATTGGCCTGTAGGTCTCTTTTTGGGTTGGGTCCTTTACTGGTCTTGGTATCACAGTAATGCTCATCCCCATGAATGAGTTAGGGAGGATGGCTTCCCTTTCAGTTTCACTGAAGACTTTGAGAAGAGTTGGCATTAGAACTCACTAAATTTCTTGTAGAATTCAGCTGTGAATTCATGAGGATCTGAGCTTTTCTTTGTTGGTAGGTTTTTGTTTTTAAATTACACTTTGCATTTTCAATCACACGGACTGTTTTTAAAATAGTTTTATTTTTATCAATTTTGATGTTTATGTCTGGTAATCTGAGTAGCTAATTTGAAGACTACATTATGCAACATCACAAGTATGGTTGAATTCCTATTATTTTGTTTAGTGAAATTCTTTCCTTCCTTCCCTCTTTTTCTTTCTTTCTTTCTTTCTTTCTTTCTTTCTTTCTTTCTTTCTTTCTTTCTTTCTTTCTTTCTTTCTTCTTTCTCTATTTTCTTTGAAAAATAAATTTTAAAAAATTGCTAGCATGAGGCCAGTACAATAGCTTAACAAACTAAAGTGCCTGCTTTAGCTAGCTTAGGCAAGCACAGGGACCACTGTTTGATCCATAGCAACGTATGCATGGCAGCCCCACCCGGAGGGCATGCTGAGCTGGCCGGAGTCTTGGAGTAGTGGTGTCTGATTATAATCCTAGCTCTGGGGAGGCTGAAATCAGGAGGATCACCATGAGTCTGAGCTGTGTAGTGAGATCCTATAGCAACCAAATGCATTAAAAAAATGCTAGAATGTTAGGGCTTTGTAGAAGAAAATTAATGGGCCTCTGTACTGCTCTATAACTTCTCTGCCACTTTCCTTCTCTTGGAAACCTATAGTAAAGGGGTATCTTTTTGAAAATAAACATTAAAATTAAATAATTAAAAATCTTAGTCTTAGACTGGTACTGATGTTATACATTTGGAATACATAGTTAGGCAAGGTAACTGCTTAAAGTGTCCAATTACTTTTAGTTATCCTCACTTTAGTTGCAGAATAGTAATTGTTTTCTGCAACCATAAGTAAATATCATTCTTTCTCAACTGACCATTGACACTTGGATTCCACCAGCATACTCTGTCACGAGGATGAAATAACCCTGGGGACTGGGAGCGAATCCTAGCACAGGAGTCATTCTATTGTCTTTTGTTGCCTACCATGGGTGTTTAGGGCATGTGAGATCCACTTATGATTTTAATATTATGTACATGTTCCTAGATTTCTGCTAGCCATTGGTGTTCTCTGTAACAGCTTTGTGAACATTTCACTGTTGTTACTCCAGGTTTGTAGGAAGCCAGACTTGAGGCTTAAAGAGATTCTCTTGGACAATTGGATGCACCTGCTGGGACTCTGGAGCCCATTCCAACCCTAGGGGACCTGCAAGTACTGCCATAGCAAAGAGCCTGTGTCTCTTAATGTCCTCGAATGGGCAGCTCCTGAAATTCATAAACTCCATATCAGTACAACACTAAGGACAGAAAATTTAAGCAAAGAAAGATTTTGCTGGAATGGAGCATAATGGAGAACGTAGATACCCTGAAAAAAATCAGGATAGGATATTCCAGAAAGGATGGGGCAACCCTAAGTGCTTTGTTCCTGGCTGTTTCATGAGGGCCAGGGACTTTTCACCTACAAAGAACTTGCCATGACTGGTCTGGCCTCTGAGCACCTCTGCCTATATCCTCTCTTCCCAGGTCTACATGCACCTTTTTTCTATCTGCTCATTTAGCTTTCCTTGACTTACTTTTCAGGGCATTATCCTTGGGGTGGGCAGCAGATGGCAAGAGGGTGCTGTATTCTTAGTGAGCTTAGAGTTAGCAAGGGGTGTGTGGGACTCCATTACAGTAGTACACAGTGGTGGTGCTGTGACCTTGGAGTGGAAATATATGTGTGCATTAGTGCACGGTTGTGAGTGCATTCTCAGGAAGAGCTTGTCCCAAAGTTAGTCAGCCCCACATTCTTCCTCTACTGTGTGCTTGGCTCTCCCTGTGTTCTGCCTTCAACTATTGCTCCATCTGGTAAACCTCTTATGCACCCTGTGCTATCTTTGTGTCTTTCTGGTTTTTTTTTTTTTTGTTGTTGTTGTTTGTTTGTTTGTTTGTTTGTTTTTCTTTTTCCCTATCTCTGCTCTTGTACTGCTTCCTAGGGGAATTTCTTTAGTTAACTTTCAATTTCTTCTAGTCAGGACTAGCCAGAAGGCCTAGTGCAGCCCCTATTCTGTCTAGCTACATCTCTGACCAAAGACCAACCTGGGTCCTTCTGGAAGATGAATCCTGAGAGTGAGAGAGATCTGGATCTGTGCTTCAGCTTCACTGTGCATGGCCTGTATGTCCCTGGGAAGTTATAGAACATGTCTAAGTCTCATTATTATCTTTTAGAAGCATGAAGATAACCAGACCCTGTAGTGTCACTTTGAAGATCCAAGAAGATGCCTGAAGCTGGAGCATCTAGACAACGACATAATCTTTGTTTGAATGTGGGTCTTTTGATGACACACTGTGAAGGGTGGGACCTTGCTTTTGAAATGTAATTTATGGATTCAGGCTCCCTTACCTCATTGTAGCTGAGAAGGCTGGTGTGGTGGCTTACATCTAGAGGTCACCCCAGAGTCTTATGGACTCACAGGCATGGCCTTTCAGAAGCGGCTGCATCTAGAGTGTGTGATAACTAAGTCAGTCAACTGATTGGTTCAATATTGTTCTGGGTGTGGATGACTGGAAGGCACAGAGCCTGGGTGGAGGCGGCACCATCCAGTAGGCATGGATGGGATAAAACTGCAGAAGGCTGTGGCCTCCTGCTTCCTGCCCAGGCTGCCACAGATTGCCCCTCCTCTGCCACAGCCCCTGCAGAGCTGCCTTGCCTGGGACACAGCTGACTTTGGACTGCAACCTCTGCACACTGTGAGAAAACATGCTCTTTGTCCCTCTGACACATGGGTGTGGGTGTTTTGTCCCAGTGACAAAAAGTAGCTACAACAGTGGGGGCTCTCACTCCACGGTGCTTCTGTGGACTGATATGGTACAGCTGGGTCCAAATCTCTGCTTCCCTGTCGCAGCTGGGTGACATTGGCCGGACAATCTCTCCAACCCTGGTTTTCTTGTTTCTTGAACTTGGAGCAGTATCTGAGTGTGACTCATCAGGCTGCCCTGGGGTTGAAGTCAGTAAAGCGTCGAAGTACTGAGCAGTGTCCAGAGCACACATCGTATCGTTTTATAAATGTACTGCCTCTAATTGTCTCTGGGAACACTCATTACTGAAGGTTAAAAATAGCCTGCTAGATCAAAGGAGTAGGGATACACAGTAGTCTGAAGATTGTTTTACTTTTATTTGCAGATGTTGTTTAATATTTCAGGTAAATAATATTGAAGTACAGGAATAAGGTGCCACATTAAAATATCACATCAATTGATCTTAATAAGAAGTATGGTGCTGATGTTTTAAAGTAACAATTTTGGTTGACTTAGAATTAAATAACATAGATTTGTTCTACAAAATCCAAGTATTTCTTATAACATGAGATAAAAAAATGTTAGGAAAATTCAGGAAAAAAATAGCGACCCAGTTGTTGCTGTTTGTGACAATGAACAACCTTGTTGGATGTTACTTCTCTGAGCCATGCTGGGTTCTTTCTCTGCATACTCCACGGACCATCTGGCCTGACTTACAATATTTAAGTGAAGGACAGGGGCTTCCCTTTCAAGAGGTCTTTCTGCCCCAGCTGGTAACAACTGTCAATGCCTCGGGCTATTTGACTGACTCGTCCCGGGGCACTTTCCTCTTTCCGAAATTTACACAGATGCACTTTTTTCTTTAAAGACAGGAGCAGAAGTGTGTGAAGACACTCATCAAAGCCTCCGGGACCAGGAGCACTGCAGCTGGCCTATGTGGATACCATGAAATAGTATGAATACTAGCAGATAAAAGCTCTTTTTGACAGAGATCTCGCTATGACCGAAAGCCTGGTGTTCCCTCCTGTGTGCTGTAGTAGATCATAAAAACAGAACTAAAGAAAAGGATGATATCACACCACATACTCCAAACGAGATGCTGTGTGTAAGAGGTGAAAGGCCTGAACTATGGTGAGACTGAAGTGCAGCACCACACTTTGAGCTGGGGGACAACTTTGGGTGCAGAGCTTGCTACTCTATTAATCCTTTTACAATGAAGTATTCCCAGGGAAAACAGAAGAAAGGGGAAGCTGTGTGAAGACAAATCTTCCTACTTTTAAATCCTGATTCTTTTATTAAAAAGATGAGTTGTAAGTATGAACCTTTTTCTAATTGCATTTATTTTCATCAAATATATCAATAAAATCTTGGGCTGACTGAGGGTAAACCTCAAGGTGTTATGCTACAGAGTTGTATTAAACTGATAAAGCAGAGACTTAATTCCAAAGAAAACATTTTGGGCTGGTAGACACCCACACTGTGGCCTCCGCCGTGGAACTCCCAACTTCACCGGCTCTAAGAAGGCTCCCTGGGGAACGTGATGTGATTTGCATGTGTGTGACTCTGTGTGTGTGTGTGTGTGTGTGTGTGTGTGTGTGTATGTTTAAAATAAATGTTTGGCTTGACCTTTGCAGCCAGGTGTGTAGTTGCTTCTTGCTCCCTTCTGATGCTGTTAGTTATTTTTTCCAATCATACATACACATCAATAAAGCATAAGATGGGGACTTTGGAAACATCCTGGGGTCACTGCTTACTGATAGGGATGTATCAGCTGTGGATCTCCAAAAATCTTGTTGGGAAAGAAGTCCTGAAGAGATGAAAAACTGCTGACTCAGTGGAGTTGTTGGGAAGGATCACACCGCATCCACACTGTGGGCAAGGAGGAGCTGCAACACATGATCTCAGCGGAGCAACAGGCACAGCTTTTCTATAACTGAATGTGATTTGCATTTTGAGCTTTTGTTCTTCTGGTTAGTGATGGTTAATGTTAGCCACGCTGTGTTTTGCTTATTTCTTATACTTTGCAACTTGGCGGGTGGATGAAAGGTGCAGGTAGGTGTGAGAGGTGACTCCAGTGAGATCACACCTGGGTGGAGCAGTTCTTGGTGACCCCTTAATGGGCATCAGATGTCCAGGAAGTCAGGCGAAAGGGAGACCAGGTAGAAAAACTTGAGCTTTTCAATAAAATATTGGCTTCTGAGTGAATCAGGTCTATCCTGAAGAGCTTGCCAGGCTTTGTGAAAAGCTAGGAGAGTCTCTGAAATTATATTTTCAGTTGTTAAAGACCCTTCACTTGCATGTTCTGTTCTTTGCTCATTTGACCCATATTCATTAGGCAGCTGGGCGATAATCGCCGTCCACTTCAGCATACAATATTTGGTTTTGCTTTTTAGAAGCCTCACTGAATATCTGAGACTTGAGTTGAGTGACTGTAACACAAAGAGAAGACTGGACTGCTAGATCTGGTGAGACTGCTGCAGACGCAGAGGAGAGCTTCCACATGACATCCTCCAGTGCGTGTGTGTGTGTGTGTGTGTGCATGTGTGAATGTGAGCGTGTATGTGTGTCTGCATGAGTGTGTGTTGGGGGAACTGTGTAGCTGTCCTGAACTCAACCTTGCATTGCACCACTATTTTCTGCAGAAGTGAAACCAACTATTGTAGAGTTGCCATTTGGGGAGCTGAGTAGTAGTATGTTACTTTGGTTTTTTAAAACACTACTTGCTTGAGAGAAAGTTTTCTCTTCATGTGACTCTCCCCAGGCACACTATAGAACTTCAATCTCTTTCCTTGGTGGCTCCACAATCTCCTTGCTCAGAAAATTTGGAGCTCACCTGAGTCTCATAATATTGCAGTATAGGTTCTCCTATGTCCTGAGTCTTCGCTGACCTTGAAAGGCTAGGTCCAAAATGTTGGCTGGCCTTGTGGCTCTTCTATTTCTTCAACTCTGACTTGGGATCTTAGGTTGTTAACCATCCAGAAGAAAAGCTGATTAGTATCCTGCAGCATATGCCATTCACTTTGCCTTATCTGACTCAATTGATTTTACTTGTTATA